>JAJHUR010138795.1:0-53194 GCA_027495735.1 Lutjanus campechanus
GTGTGTGTGTGTGTGTGTGTGTGCGCGTGCGTGCTTGTGTTCATGTCGAATAGCTAAAAGGGGGCCTATTGCAACATGGCATTATCCATAATTTCCAAATAGATTTACAGCCTCACACAAGATTTTGTGGAAAGGTTGGTCATGAGCCAAAGGACAGCTGATCAACTGTTCATATCAGTTTGGTAACAAGAGGTGTGGCAGTGGGAGTGGCCTATAACAAAAATGTTCATAAGGTCTAAATTCATTGACTCTTCTGGGAGGCATCATCGGTCTCCGCAGAGATTTTCCATTTCAGTGGTTCCAGTTATCCCTGCACATTATACTTGAGACTTGCCCCTTTCATCACCCATTACCTGTTTATACAGAGTACGGTCTAGACCTGCTCTAAAAGTGAAAATGAAAAGTGCCCCAAGATAACTTTGTTGTGATTTGGCACTGCACAAATAAAATTGAACTGAACTGAATTGTTTTGGGCACCTGTGGGAGTTATTATTGGATGTGATGGTTTGCCTCCCTCCTTATACTTTAGCGACACCCTTCATAACTGCTGAACTAAAACGTAGCAGGCGTCATTGGATTTGGCAGAGAGGTAATTTTTCCACTGGCTTGATTTAAGTCCCCCTCCTTATCCTTTCCTTTAAGGCACAGAGGTATATGGTTGAGTGTTGAATCGTATCGAACCGAATCGTTGGTCATTTAAAAATTTCTATATCGTATCGTTGAACATGTATCGAGATACGTATCGAATGGGTCTCAGTCAGTGAGATACACACCCCTACTAAGTTGCAATAGCTGGCTGCAGCGATGGTGAAATTGTGCTTGTTAGAGTTCTAATTAATGCAGAATGTGCACCAAAGGGGTTCGTGTCTGTTTATGAGTCGTAAGAAATCATTAATAGTCTTTAAGAAGGAGTACATGTTTACAACAGTTAAATTGAGCCATATGTTAATAGAGTCTGGCAGGCAGTCACTGAACTCCAACTCCATTGTGTGTATTTTTGGAGCAGTGGGTGTTTATTTTCAGGATAATGAGCTTAGCTTTACATTGACTGACAAATATAACAAACAGTTATAAACAGCTGATCAATTTACAGTGTAGGACTTGTCGTAGCTTATCTAAGTATAATGTTGCGCTCATCTTGCCCTCATGTTCAGTGTCTGTGCAGCCTGCTTGAGCTGGGTAGGAGGGGACAGGGGCAAACAACTTGCTTCAGCCATACATTGTGTATTAAATAGAGATTCAACCTATTCAATATCCGTCTAAGGCTCCAATCCTCTATTTGGACTGCAGAACTCACTTTTGAATGCTGGGGTCTCACGTATTGCTCCTTTAATTTTCCTGCCTTTTTAACTATTATCACTCTAATGCTTTTTGTCTTTCACATTGCCCTTCTCAGACCTCTGATTGTCTTTCATTTTGCACGGTGTTGTGGTGTTTGTGACAGAGTTGCAGCATGTGTGTGTGTTTGTGTGGATGGGAGGTGAATACACACTGATCTGGATGGATGGCACCGGGCCCAATGCCCTGTGGAAGACAGAAACACTGTGCTAGAGGATTAACCACTGTTTAAGCCCTTATGTCTGGGGCTGCTGCACTCTCTGCTCTGTGTGTGTGTGTATGATTTTGTGTGTATGTGTCCGGACGTGCATATGTGAGCTTGCACGCTGATGCGTCTGTGCAGCAATGTCTGCTGCTAGCAGATTAGCTCGGAGAATGAAAACAATGGCTGAGCTTTGAGACAAAAAACATGAGAGAGGAAAGAGAGAGGAGGAAAATGGAGAAATGATGAAGGAGGGAGGGTAAATATTGACTGATATTGGGAAATTACTAGATGAATAGAAGAAGGGGAGGTATTAACTAGGAATGAAAAGAAGGTTCCTCTCAGCGCAGAGTAAATGAGGTTAGGAAAGGTTTGATGAGATTTGAAAATGGAATGAGGAAACTCAAAGATATTTATGAAGAATGCAGGCAGTGCCTTAGATAGAAGTTTAGAGACCAGTGTGTGTGTGTGTGTGTGTGTGTGTGTGTGTATAGGAGATGGATGGACAGATGAAAGCATAAAAGGCTGCAGATTTAGGCTCACTTATCTGTGAGGCAGCAGTTAAAGTGCCTGGGGCTTCCCTCTCCCTCTTCTTTTTTTTTTCAGTCCCATACCAACGGGGCCTGTTAATTCTTTGGGATCCAACACGCTCATCGCTGTTCTGCATGCATGCACACACAGATGTCTGTTTAAACATTCATAAATTCACAGTGTGAAGCTGTACATGTGTGATAGATTTGTCTTTACACTAAATGGCACACACAAACACAAACAAACAAACACACACACCTTGGTTGCCACCATCCATCAGGGCCGTCCACGGTGTGTCCTGTTCTTGCTCGTGGCCAGCAGGTGTCACATCGAGAGGAAACTTGGCTCGTGCTGGGCTGTTGGCAGTGGACCAGGCTGTCCCCATGTCAAACACACACCAGCACCCACACACACTATACACTTGCACACAAATACACACACACACACAGAAGGTGACATACACACACACACACACACACACACAGCTGCTGGCAGGCCTTAGATTTCTGACAGGCTGACAGAGGGCTGCTGGCTCTACACCCACACAACTGTGCAGCCCACTGGCCTTCAACTCCATCAATCTCTGTAACACAAAACATAAGCACGCACATAAGCCCGCTGGCACACAGGACGTGTGAAGAGAGGAGAAGAGAACTAAGTGCTATTCCAGCAGTAAATATAGATTAATACATTTTATTGTAAATTGTTTATTTATTACATAATGTGACACTAAGTTATCCGTGCAGCCCACTCTTCTACAGCTGCTGAGTAACAACTCTCATAACTGTAGCACCTCTAAATCGATGAGCTTGATTTAATCAATTAAGGGTCTCACAGATTGCACATATTTTTGTGCAATTCTCTTGGCTGTTTCCAGATGTCTAAATTGCCACCCACATCTTTAATTTTGATGAGCTGTTAAACTTGTCTCTATTTTCATAGAAAGTCACTGAGCTTCTTTGTAGAACCTAAGGCTACAAACGTTCTTTAACTTTACCAGAATGTTAGAGCTTAAATGGTGTTTTACACTTTAAGAGTTGCACAAAATATCTTAATTTTTCTAAGTGTAATATTAAGGCTTAAGTTGTTCTTGTCTGAAGGATTTACTGAAAGGTGTTGCATAGAATCCCTTAAAAGGCTTCCTTGGTTAAGGAAAAGATTTACTTTTCATTTACTGCATTGAAAGAGATTTTACAGCAGTAAAATTCCACAGTTTCTTTAGAGACAGTTTATTTGCTTGCAGTGGAGCTTGTTATACCTGTTATTGCCTCCCAAAAATGTATGACAACTTGTCTTTTCCAGCCAGAAAAGAGATCACTGATTAAAGGAAGAAATCCAACAAAACTAGTAAGAATAACCTAATTTTAACCTTCATCTTATACTTGATGTGGATGTTCAGGAGAGAAATATAGAGTGGAACAAAGTTGAATGAATATAAATTATGTAATTAAACAAAAAAGAGTTTGCTGGTGCTATCATGCTGGTCTTTATTTTTACATAAATTTAACGTGGATCCTAAATACTTCAGTAAACATATTAAGGAAACTTTAAGGAGAAGACTTAAGGCTGTTTTTGCAAACACATATCAGAACAAATATGAATGAAATCACTGTTATCAAGGCTGTGGTAAATTCAAATCACTTTTGAATCCCACTGCACATTGAGTTTGTTTCCCCAGAAGAACTATGTTTTTGGTGTGTTTTCCCAACAGGTTTTGTGCATTAATTTAAAGCTTTAATTCATAATTTTATCCCTCTGGTACTTGAAGAAATGGGTTAGATGGACTTAGCGCTTATAATTGTTTTTCCGTGGATCATCGTGATGGAGAATTATGTGAAAAATGTTATGGTTTGGGGTTTCTCTTCAGTTCTTTCCTGTTTTATTTTGTTATGAATATTTCCTCATGTGTCTTGGTTTACTTCTTTTTCTCACATTTTTTTTATTACTGATTTGTCTTGTCTTGTCCATGTGTATTTATTCTGTTTTCCCCCTTTAGTTGACAGTTTGTCTTTGTCCATAGAGTCAAGCATTCCAGCCTTTGCCCCACTGTTTCTCTTCTGCTTGTTTTCTGGGACTTTGCTTTTGGACTGTTTAGACCTGTGCCTGCTTCCCCTCTGTAAGCCTTGTGCTTTATCTTCGCATTTTGAATTTTAGTTAGTGTAAAGTGTAAAGTCTGTACCAGCTCTGCCTCCCATCTGCATATTGGGTCTGTCCTCTTGTTTTCTGCCACTCTGCTTGACACATTGTGGCAAAAAGAGTTATTCCTCTGAATGCACAGCAAAAGGGAAATAGCAAATACTAAACAGTTTACCAGAGATTGCTCAACATCTAGTAAATAATATGAGACTTTGACCAATCTGATAAAGAGCAACATACATGAATAGATACACCTTCCACAGATTTTATTTTGGGCAGAATAACTCCCGACCCCGACAGAAAATGGCTAACGAGTCCGTGTCAGGGTGATAACAAAATGCCAATTCAGTCTGAATATCCGAGCATCAGAGCAGGAAAGAAAGACCTGCAGTTGTTTGTTTGATTTCTTTGGTCAGGTCATTTGTGTCAGATCTTAAGTGTTTACAAAGAGTGTGCTGAAGCTGAATTTTATCTCCCAGGCCAGAGGTCCAAAGTTGAGTTAGCTACAGTATAAATGCACTGTAGATAAACATCCCTGATGTTTCTGGCAGCCTACAGCAAGATTTCAATTCCTCTTTTTTTACTGCCCTTGTAAGCTGATATTGTTTTGAAAATCCAGAAAACAGTCTTTCACAGTGTATATTTATAAAAATATAACTCTAAATATGTTAACAGGAGTCTTCTTACATACATGAGTTCACTGGTGTTAATCCTACACTTTAATTGGCTCTAATAAGAGAAGTAAAATCCCCTTTATCCTCCCTGACTCGTGTGTGTATGATGTACTCTACGTGTACGTGTTGCCCACTTTTCCTACTTTAATCAGCAAAGGTCCCTGAGTCAGGAGTTAATACAGTTGACTCAATGTATAAAAAGGATATGTTTCTCTTCACATGTGCACCTTTAATTTGTCTTGAGTGCCTTTATGCACCTTTAATGAACTGTAACGCCACCATTTTCAAGCTATGTGTGCTTAACCCTTTTTACCAGAACTATAACCTGTTACCAGTGTTTGGGAAATTAGCACACTTCAATAAAATGTATTTCTTTATATATACGTATCTATTATACTTAAATAATAGTAAACAGACATCACATTGGAATAAGTTTTAGAAATAATAATCTTTTATTGTTTACTTGTGAAAATGTATAAAATAAACAAACATTAAAATTAAATTTACACTCTTAGAAATAAAGGTACTGTCCAGAACCATAAAGTGTTCTTTGACATGTTCCCATAGGAAAACCTTTTTTGGTTCCAGGGAGAACCTTTTAAAAAGGTTCCACTTGAAACCCTTTTAGAGGGTTCTACCTACAATCCAACATAAAGGTTTGAAGATTTGGTCAACTTTAAAACAGCTCAAATTATGTATAGAGCAAAAGACAAATTATTGCCTGAAGGTATCCAAAAATTGTTTCAAATAAGAGAAAGTCAACATGCTTTGAGAGGTGTCTTTATGTTCAAAAAACCATTGGTTAGGACTAATGCCGAACTATACTGTATTTCAGTAAAAGGAGTGAGTTTATGGAACAGATGTAATGAGGATCTGAAAACATGTAGAACACTAAGTAGGTATAAACAGAAGTTTAAAAGTAATATGTTGAAAAAATATGCAAATGGCTGATCAGATTGTAATAGTGACATGGAGAGACAGGAACAGGAACTTCAATTGTGTAAGTTGCCTGTTGCTTTTTCTTTCTTTCTTTCTTTTTGGGGGGGTTGCATTTAGTCTTTGTTGTTATTCTGATTGTTTTGTTTGCCTGTTTGGTTTGTTGTGTTGTTGATTGATAAATATGTGCTGTAAAAAGGGTAGGTGATATAAGCTGTAGCTTCAGCCTACACCTTTTTTGGACTGCAGAAGTGTTTAGGTTGTGTTAAAGTACTTTAGCGAACCGTTTTGCACTTTTTGAGTGTGCTATTTGCTGTATTAACCTATGCATTTAATTATATGAATTTGTAGATTAATGCATGATGTTTTTATTTCTATTTGCAGACCGAAATAAAAATAAATTCAAAATTCAAGAACCTCTCTATGGTTTAATAGTTCCACCTAGAACCCTCTCTGGGTGTTCTATCCAAAATATTCCCACCTTCTTAGGGTGCTAAGAAGAACTCGTCCAGGGATTCTACTAAGAACATTTTTATATTCCAATTGTTTCATCCAGAACGCACCCAAGGGGATCTACTGAGGACCCTTTTATATTCCAATGGTTTTATCTACCCACCCAGGATTATAGTGCAAAGAACTCTTGACAAAAGAGTTTTTCATCAATCCTTATTTGGATGAAAAGGGATATTAATGGGACCCTTAGTTTTACAAAGAACCATAGACAAACCCTTTCTTACAAAAAGGGTTCTTCAGAAGCAAATAGTTCTGGGTAGAACCTCAGCCCCTCAGGAAGATCCAGTTGGAACCCTTATTTTGAATGTATGCAGTGTGTGAGCAGGACATTTTATCAACCCTGAGGTCTTAAATCCCTTTTCAGGCACGCCTAGTGCACACACACACACACACACACACACACACATAAATGACAGGTGTCGCACCTTGGCGGCTCCCCATGTCGGGTTAGAACCAGGTTAGTGGCTCTCTCATTATGTGCCATTACTGCTTGGCTGTTTGCAGGGGAATCTGGCAGTGCAGCACTGCAGAGGAAAAGCCAGGAAGTGGCAGCCGTCAGAATTCAGCCAGGAGACCATGAAAAGGAAATCCTGCCTCATTTAGTGCAGAATATGTGATGGCCAGGCTCTTTCTAACCCATTGTTGTGGTCAGTGTTCTTTGTTTGTTCTGGAGCTTTGTTGTTGATGTTGTTTTTTGTCAAACTCTTGGTTGGAGAACAGTCAGTAAGCCTCTTCATGCAGCGTATTTGATGGACTGACTGTGAGCAGCTGGGCGGGACGATAGAGCAGAAGGAGAGGGCTGCAACTGATTGTTTAACTGAAATGAAAGACAGTTAAATCCTGGTGTTGAAGTACATGAAATATCTGCATTTAAACACCTGCATCCTACATGTATTTTGTTATAATCAACATAATGTAATGAGCCATATAAAAACATATTGTTTGCTCGGTTATGTGATGTTTTTCAAAGCAAGCCAGAGGACAAACAGGTGCAGAAGATGGCAGTGCTGAGGAAGTGTTATTGTTCCAAGAAGTGATGAGTTGAATGTGTGTTTAGGTGAGCCACAGCTCGGATGAAAGTGCTTTGTAAAAGGGAAATGGAGGATGAAAGACAACCGCAGCAAAAAACATGTCAACTTAAATTGTTCATGTAATTGTCAGACTGAACATAGCCCAGGTAACATCCAGGTACTGTGGAGGAAATGACACATGGACAGAGGAAAAAGTAAAAGAGGCAGGCAGGGTGGACAAACAGATGATTCAATTACTAGAATGATTTAGTGTGGACTGTTATATTTGATACCAGATACAATCCCATATGCCTGTTAATATACATTTAGCAAAATTTCTCATACACAAGTCGAGTGATATTTCAAACTGGATTCACAAAAAGGATTTAAACGCTTTGCTGAATTGGAAAAGTTAGTATGAAAACAGAAGAGGCTTTTCCATTGACACGTTTGGCCATGCTGAGTCAAACCATACTGTGCTGATTTGCATTTCCATTACCAGTTATAACATGCCGAGTCAAGGTCGAGATGGACCATCTCTGGAGTAGGGCCAACCCGTGACGACACCCCCTTCTCCCACTCTACGAAGCGTATCAACTTGTGTGCAGGTGAGCTGAAGGAAAGGTATTTTTAGGAGTGTCTGTACATTCAGCTCTCAGCACTTTTGTAATTTCTGACTTAATCTCTGTGGTTTAGTTTCTCTCCTCCACCACAGTTTGTACTTTTAGATATCTGCTATATTTTACTGTGTTAATGTTCGCTTTCAGCTGGATAGGAGTTTTCTTAAGTTACTGCTCATGAAAATCCAACATTTCCTAATTTTGCTGCTTCATAATAAAAGCTTTTAAATAACAAAAACAAGCATGTCATCAGTGAAAAGACACCTTTAAGCAGGTAGCGCTGTTGTCAAAGCCGATATCTCCAAAACACTGTAACTCAACTATCTAGATGGATAAACAGCACTACAGGTACAAGGAAAAATTTGTGTTTGATTTGGGGGTGGTGAGCTGTCCCTTTTAAATTATAAATAAATGCAGTAAGTGCTTAGAAGCCAATGTGATAGATGTCTATTTAGCTTCCAGTATTATTCTCCCCCTGACATAAATGTCCACCCTGGATTTTCTCTCCAAAACCATAGATTTCCACGCATGCGTTCAACAAGTCTTTTTATACAAATCTATCACTGTAAATCGATAATTAGAGCAGGATGTTGGTTGTAAATATCAGATGAGAAATGAGAAAACAGTCGTGTGTCTGTGGCTCTATCAATACATAATCATAAGGGTAGAAAAGGGTGTAGTAATAGAAAACTGAAGAGGTAGAATGAAATGATGGACAGAGTAGGCAGTATGAGTGAAGGAGAAGGAGAGATTCCCTCTGCAGTGTTGAAGGTGAATACCAATGCTCTGTGGCTCACATCAAAGTGCTGGTCTCCTCTTATCCTTCTGCTCATCTCCCCTTCTTCACTCTTCTCCATTCCGTCCCTCACTCACTGAGTTTTTCTCTTATCCAGCCCTCCATCTCATCTGTTTCTCTGCTCCAACACTTTCCACCTCCCTGCATTCATCACCACTCACCCTCCTCTGCCCCTCAATTCTCCCTCTTCTTCCGGTCACTTCGCTTTCCTTCCCAACCTTCTGAATTCCCTCTGTTTTCTCTTTTTACTCTCATGGCTTGTCTGAGGAATGATCCACGCCCGAGCTATCTTCCCCCCATATACCTCGAGCCTTTCTCTCCCTCTCAGCTGCGTGTGAGGGATTGTGTACATTCAGTAGCCCGGCTATCTCCAAATAGCCCATAAATCATTGAGGTTTGGCGTGGCGGGGAGAGACGGCCAGCCAGGGCAGAACTATTAACACAGCTGAACCACACTCATCATTGTCCCCCTCTCCCCCTCTGTCCCTCACTTACCCCCAACTTTGACTCTCCCCCAGTCTGCCCTTCTCTTCTGTCAGCAACAATTCTGTCTCTGGAAGATGAGAATATTGACCTCTCTGTAACGAGCATACACAGTAACTACATATTAATTGATCAATCAATCAATGTTGAAATCCAATTAATCATTTGAGCCATTAGTGAAACAAAAATGCCAAATATTAGTTAATTTCAGCTTCTCAAATGTGGAGATTGGCTCTAGTTTTCCATCATTCTTAATTAAATATCTTATGGGCTTCAGACAGTGTGTGAAATACCCTATGACAGCTGGACGATCCAGTGCTATGATAATGTGGTGTCTTGTTATTAAGTCATTACCCACAGTTCTCTAAAAATCAATAAATCATCTCATGACCTGATCCAGACTTGAACTTTGCTTCATTGCATTTGCTCGTCTTGTTCTGTCTTGACTAGGTCCTTGCTTGTGTTGTATCAGCTCTCAGACGTACGTCACCTTGGATAAAAGCATCTGCTAAATGAAACTGTAAGACTGTAAGATCCAAACCAATTAAAATGACCTGTACCAGCACTCGGCCTGGTGAGCAATATGGACCAATTTATGCTAATTGTCAGTCCTTCCAGGAAGTTGTGATAGCGCAATCAAAACAACAAATTCAATCCCTGGAAATTCTGCACGACCTTGCAATTCATCATACATGCACATCTCAATGAACCAACTCAGTGTTTTTTTTTTAAATGTGTTTATTTGTTTATTTACTATTTTGTCATGGGCACAGAAAAGAACACAAGGTTTGTAAATGTTCTGAGCACTTTTATATCCCCAAAAAAGCCTGCAAAATCCTTGAGGAACTGAACTGGTCTTTGTATCACCTGACTACGTGTATATTAACAGGGTAGCTCATAGTCGGACATTCAGAGGGAACTCGAGTAGAACTGCTGCTCCTTTGCGTTGAAAGGAGTCAGCTGACCTGGCTCGGGCATCTGATTAGGATGCCTCCTGGATGCCTTCTTTTGGAATTTTTCCAGGCACGTCCAACTAGGATGAAACCCTGGGGTAGACCCAAAACTTGCTTGAGAGATTACCTATCTCTTCTGGTTTAGGAACGCCTCAGGGTCTGCAAGGAAGAGCTGGAAAGTGTTGCTGAGTAGAGGGACGTCTGGAATACCCTGCTTAGTCAGCTGCCATCACAACCCAACCTTGGATAAGTGGAAGAAAATGAATGAATGGATAGCTCATTGTGATGAACCCATGGGTAACATTGCCAGACTCTGTAGTTCTGTAGCTTTGGGAGCTTTATAGCTCATTCTTTTGCCCAATGCTCAACTTGACTGTTTAATTTTTGGCTGCAGATGTAGGCAGATGTTTCTGGCAAACACAATGGAGCATTCAGCAGCTAAAGAGCCAGATGTTTCCTTCAGGAGTGGGTGGAAACCAAAATAAAGCTAAAAGAAAAGTACATATTGGATTTGCATTCATCTTGTAGACATAAACCAAATGAGTGAATGTTGCTCCATGTCTGCTGGTGCAAACAGGCAACAGTTTGATTAAAAATGTGTCATGTCTTAAAAGGTGATAATATGTCAGTCTTATGTCTGTTGTTTGGATGTCCAATTATTCTGAAACCCCAATAGTCAAAAATGTCCCATTTGTTTATCAGCCCATTACCATAAAAACAAACGCCCACTGGTTGGAGAATACACACTCTCTCTGCAGTCGTTAGGGTTAGGTTAGGGTCCACAGGAACATTTTTGGGACTGTTGGGATTTCAGAACCATCAGAACAATGGCATGGCCCAAGTGACAAAAGAAAACAAAAAATAAAAAGCAGTTGCACATTCAAAATCATCATGTTTTAATTAGCCTATATTTGATAGATGGCTGCTGGTTTTTATGCTGCCATCATCTTTCAACATGAAAACAAACTTTACAGTATTGGATAAGTACTGTAGAAAATATTTTGTATCAATTTTCGACACCCACTGAAGAATTTCACAGGTTTTCACAGGGTGGTAGGTGTAAATTAAGATGTCAGAGATGCTTTACATTGGGCTCTGGAATATTGTGACATTTCACTTCACTCTATGACTTTTTATATATTATTAAGTTAGAAGTTACTAGAAAGTTCTCACAAAGTTAAAAGTAGTGTGTTTATATGTTTTAGAGCCGTCTGTTTACACTTGCAGTAGAAACCAATTTCCTTTTCCACTGAGAACCAAAAAATGGTCGTCCTCTCCAACCACTCAGTAAGACGTGTCTCACTGCGAGGAAGCCAACATGTTGAGCTCCAGCTGAGCTCCAGTCAGCCAACAGATGGATTATACTCCGTCACTGTGATGCATGGCTTTCATTTACCAGTTTGCTGAATGTGTTCTGTAGTCACTCATTGGTATTCATTGCTCCTAAATGCCTCTCTATATGATGGCCATTTTATTAGGCTACAACGCTAACATGGGGTTCTCCCCGCCTAGCTAATCCCTGTGTGGGTGAGGGACGAGGAGCCATAATGCCAGCCTGTTATTGAGCTGTAATCCCTCTCACTATCCCTCCCTCCATTTTCCACATTAAAAGGAAAAGCGGCAAATAAATTAATGAGGCCATTCGCTTGTATGAACAAGATAATTTCAACAGGTGCGCATGAAAATCTGATATAGCGTCTTGCTCTTTCAGTCAGTGTTATTCATCTGTTTTATTTCTTCTTGGTAATACCTCTCCAGAAACCTTCAAGCAATAAACCTGCTACTGTGGTGCAAAATCCCACAACTCCCAACTGTTCTAATAGTTCAAGTTTGTGACCCATGAACGAAGCAAAAGGGAAGAACACTTCGAGCAATTGCACTTCTTTTTATCTCTTCAGCTTTTCAAACAGATGCTCTGCTTGTCAGCTTGGGACAGACACACTAATATATTGGTCTGGATGTGTCAGTGGTATGCAAATTCATATTCATTTAAATATGCGGCTCTCATTGTCAAATCATGGCGTGGCCCCCCCGACACTGCAGCCAGCCCATCTGCTGGTACAATACATATTCATATATATTCACAGAGTATACATGCATCCTCAGATAGTCTCTTTCTGTCTGTTCTCCTCATCTTTATTCCCTCTCTCATTTTATTCACGCTCATAAATGCACAACCATATTAAACTCTTACATTGTGTCATGGGAGTACGATTGGGAACAGGAAGAGAGATTACTGATATTGTTTAATTTCCCTCGGGTGCACTGTCTTAGAAGAGCCCAGAAGCATATGGCCGCCTGCCTGTTGCATTTTATACGTGTTTCTGTACAGACCAACTTGCATTTGTTTGCTTTAATATGTGTGTTTGAGTGTATTCCTTGAAATCCAAATGGATATCTGACGGACTTTTTGATGAAGCTGTCTCCATTTTGCGTTTCTTGGGTGTCTCTGTCTGTTCTGCTTCAGTTCAAGTTCAAGGCTACATTCACGCTATTTACACCTAACATCAACACTTCTCTAGACGCATCTCGAAACGCTGGTCGCTGCGTTTTAGTTTTAAAACTCCACTGTTGCATTTTAGTTTGCGGAGACTTTCTGAAACAACGCAGACGCCCACATTTGCTTCCTGATTGGGTCTCATCAGTCACAACGTCACTCACACTGGCTGCTGCTGCATCACCACAGTTTCAATGCCTTTTTAATTGCTTTTATTTTTTTTTAGCTTGAACGTTCTTTTTAAAGTTTAGGTAGCACTTTATTGAAGGGACGTGCATAAGTGCCAAGTCATTACCCTGTCATAACCATGCCATGACACCTGTCATAAACATGACGGAATCCGTATGAATGTTTATGACGGTTGTCATATAGTGCCCCATGTCGTGTCATTTGGTCAGTTATGTTAGTTTTAATGCAAAGTTGATATTGTTTGAGATGTCTTTGTTAACGAAGATAAAAAACTTTACATTAATAAGGCAAAAATATCTTTTGTGATGACAACTTGGCACTAAAGGCGACAACATAACCTGTCAGTGTTTTTGTTACGACAGCTTTATATTTTCACATTGCATTAAACTGTCATATGTGGTTGTTTTTGACACTGGCTGTCATGTGACCTTTATAAATGTGTCATGAATATTTTCTTTGATCCCAAACAAAATGGTACATTTTGCACTTGTCATAAAGATGTCATTAAGGTTTATTACACTGCTAAATGCCTTTGTTACAGTGTCATGAAAAATTTCCTGGACTTGTTTATGTTTACTTATTGCTAAGGTAGGCTAACTGTTATCTGTAGTTGGAATTAGCTAGTTAGCTTGGTTAGCCATGGAGGTTTCTGCCTAATTATCTGACTTAGCCCTGAGGTGCCAGGAACCAAACATGCTTCTTGTTTACATCAGCACGCGTGTGCCCAGTGTACATAAATGATCATGTGATGTGCATTTTCAGGTGTGATCATCTGGACGGAGATCATTTTTGTTTTAAAACATAGTAGTGGGGCGGAGGTTTAGCTCAGTTGGTAGAGCGTCCGCCCCATGTATGGAGGCTGCTGGTCCTCTGCAGTGGCTGCTGGTTCGACTCCCGCCTGCGGCCCTTTACTGCGTGTCGTCCCCTCTCTCCTCACCCCCTTTCCTGTCAATCTCCAGCTGTTCTATCAAATAAAGGCCCAAAAAGCCCAAAAATATAACTTTAAAAAAAACAAACAAAAAAAAAACAAAACATAGTAGTGTGGATGTGGTGTTCAGCTTTACATTCCCTGTTCGACAGATGGGTCAGGCAGTTTTTGGCGACCTCTCCGTGTGTACTGAACCTGCCAGTCCATGCCTCTCAGCCACCTGTGTCTCTCTGTGTAGCTTGTGTCCCACAGGACTCGGATGATTGATATGTCAGGCAGTTTGCTGGCCACCTCTCAGGTCCTTTATGCCCCTCAGGTCTCATCCCTGTGGTCCGAGGATGACTGATTTGTCAAGCAGTTCCAGAGCTGTACGTCAACTTTCACAATATGGATGATAAATGCGATATATTCTCCCGCTGTTCTTTCTTTTTGATATCTTTTTCTTTGGCTCACTTTTTATTGTCTTGATTTCTCTCTCCTCGAGCCATCTCAGTCTCTGAATCTCTTATTAGTTTTTGACTAAAGGAACTGGCATGCAGAGTTATGATTTGTCTCAGACATAGTTGCAAGTTCTGCAACCTGTCAAAGAAACTTATCCAGACACATTAACACACACAGGGTGGGATTTTTTTGTGCTTTATCTGAGTGTGTTTGTGTAAAAGAGGGAGAGACATCATGTTCTTGCTCAGGCTGTATGTCAGTCTGTCTCTGCACATACATGCACACACGTCTGAGCACGTACATGCACAAACACTCGTGTGCATGTGTAATTAGATGTAAATGAGGGAGGGGTTGGGCAGAATGTGTTTTGTCTGACAGCCTTGGTTATCTCTGGCATACCAATCTGATGGCGTAGTACCCCGAGACTGGCAGATCTGTCCATCATCTCACAGATACAGACCTCCAGGGAGAAGGGAGGGGAGGGGGACTTCAGGGAAAGGTGTATGAAAGAACAAAAGTAAAGTAGATAAAGTGTTCAAGAAGCAGTGGTGTAACTAAGTACTCACGTACTGTACTTAAGTACAAATTTGAGGTAGTTGTACTATATCTTTTTCATGCTATACTTCCACTCCACAGCATTTCAGAGGGAAATCTTGTACTTTTTACTCCACAGCATTTATTTGACAGCTTTAGTTACTTTACAAATTAACTTGTTTTCACACAAACTGTGTGAAAATGTAGAAGTCCAGCCAAGCAAGGAAGTTAAACCTTTTATATGAACAGCACCAACAGCTGACCATTAAAAAAATATGTATATAAAAGAATATGATATAAAAGAAATAGGAACAAAAGCAAAATAAAATAAAATAATAGTTAAGACTCACAACTGCCTTTCACTAGTCTGGTCAGTAGTGTTTCAGTTTAGTCAAGACAATACTGTTGTGGCACACCTATCATCAGGTAGCGTGTTCGATACACTAATTTTTGTGGAGACTCAGGGAATAACCAGACAGCCTGGTCCAGATGACCTGAGGGGTCTAAGTGGCTCATAGCTCACAATCATGTCGGAGAGATATTGTGGTGTCAGACCATGTTGGGCCTTAAAAACAAGCAATAAAATTTTAAAACCAATTCTAAAATTTACTGGGACCCAGTGTAATAACCTCCGCACAGGTGTTTTATGGTCAAATTTCCTTTTTTCTACCTAAAACTGTGTTCTGTGGTAGCTGCAGTCGATCAAGGCACTAAAAGGATTAGACAGAAAATTATTTAACTATTTTGATAACTGTCAAGAACATTTCATGGTTTTAGCATCGCAAATGTGATGATTATTTCAATAATTTTATTCATTGTTTTAGGTTATTGGTTGAACAAAACATACACTATGAAACTATTTTCAGTATTTTTTTTACAAACCAAACAATATTCAAATAATGGAGAAAAATAATCAGCAGATTAAAGCTACAAGGAACTTATATTATGTTGATTTTGGAGGCCCCTGTGGACAAAAGTGGTGGTGTTTCCAATGTAGTAACAACAGAAAATGTCAAAGTAAAATTATCTGTATAAATTTCTCCTCCTGCTTTTTTTTAACTGTCTAATTTACTACTCAGTGTAACTGTGCCTGTGAAAATGTAAACACATGCTCTTATTTTGAGGAAGATCCGACGCAATGGCAGCCACTAAGAATAACTATCCTTTTGTAGGTCATATAGAGGCATCAGTAATAAATTAATACTGTTTCATAACCAGTTAAAATCTCCTTGTAGTCAGAGCCATCGCATGGACTGTGCGAACTGTGCAACCGCACAGGGCCTCGCGCCACTAGGGGGCCTCGCGCCTGCAATCCTGCTGGGGTTTTTTTGTTTTGTTTTGTTTTTTTTTGTTTTTGTTTTTTTTTAATAAATACATTAGTTATATATGATTTTGTCTGTCTCTGTCAAAGGTCACATAAAAACAAACAAATAAAAAAACAAATCCGCTCAGGATCCTATTTACTTTTCCAGTAACGGTGGCATCAGGCGAGCAAAGCTTTTCAAAGTTGAAACTAATTAAAAACCATTTACGCACCTCCATGTCACTGGACAGACTGTGTGGGCTTGCCCTGCTATCAGTTGAAAAGGACATTACATCCAAAATGGATTATAAAGATGTTATTGCCGAGTTTGCGGCCAAGAAGGCAAGGAAAGTGACTCTGACATGATCAGGTTCTGCGCAATTTATGCGTGGTGAGTCCATCTCATTTGTTAGAGTTACAGTGCAGTAAATATGTTGTGTATAGTTGTAATGAAAATGAACGTAACCTACTTGTTTAGAGAAAAAAGCAGTGATGAGCAGAAGGAGCACGGTGAGCCGATGCCTATTGTCCTCCTTGTTGAAAACCTATGCACAGATATTCTATAGTCGAGGGCTCTGAAGATGCTCTGCAGGTGGAGTACCCTCTCTGAGTCATTGTTAAGCAGTAGATTGGAGGTGGGTTAGCAAGAATAACTCAGCCTCTCATCCTAAGAGTTAAAGACTTGATGTAGAAGCTGGACCTGCTCATTAAAACATGACACAGACACTCTCTTTCCCACCATTTCATTTTGTCCTCTAATATACTGCCACAGACTGATGACATCAGCTTGCCTCCCCCTGCTCGCGCTATAACACAGAGGAAATAAGTTCATGTTGAAGCCTCACAATTCTGTAGCTGATCAGATAGTTATGCTGTGGAGGAGAGTCAGTCTGGAATAACACTAGGCTGATAATGGAGCCTTGTTGGCAGAGAGGGCAGAGATTTAGAGCACATACACACATATACGGGCACACATTCCCTATCTGAATCTGAACTGTTTGCCTTCTGTGCTGTTGTGGAAGTGCTGGCCAAGAAAAGACAAATAGTTATAATTATTTCACAGCCTTATCTACATGGACAAACAAACTTATACATTTATAGGCTGTTTACACCTGGTTTTAACATTCCTGGGTGATCTCCTTCCCCACTCTATATGCAAATAAACACTCAGGTTATTTTGTCAGTTGGATGTCCACTACTGTCCACTTGACCAGTCAATATGAAGACCCAACTATTTGTTCCTTTTTTTTTAGTTCACCTCCACACCAAATCCCTAAATCAGCCTACATGATCCCCATGTTTTATGTGCACTGGCAGCAGCCTGTCAGGATAGATGCTCCATGGTGTGCTAGGACTTTGTAATGGAACTGTGCACAGACGCACACTTTTACATTAACCCACAGCCCAACAGTAGTGGCCAACACACAAATGGACACAATGGTTTTTACATGCACATAAAAAAAACTTAGAAATTCACAAATAATTTGTCATAGACAGCATTACACAAAGTTTATAAAGTTTCTCCTAACTCAGCAACTCCCAAAATTGTGCCATTCTTTACGGATGTGATGACTTTCTTCATGGGCAACAAGGAAATAGCCTGTATTGGTTTTAAAATTTGAATGTAAATGGTAGAAACAGTTTAATAAAACCGCTGATAATTGTTAGAAGTTAGACCAAATTTACAAGAAATCCAAATGATTAAGAATTTGTTTGAATCTGTTTTGAAAAGTTTGCAAAGTTTCTCCTCACTCAAGAACTCTCAAAATTGCACATTTTCTTAAGGGAGTCTGGGGATATTGTGGTTCACAAACATCTGCTGCTTTTTCTGAACCATAAGAGAGCCTAAACACATAATTTGCATTACAGTGAACCAAGTGATGTACTTACAGGACGTCAGTTGAATAGACACACCTTCAGTGTGGCCCTTGACCACTGACGTATAGAGATAGACAACATGACAGCTCCCCAAAAGCCAAAAGTGAAGCCCCTCTCTATTTTACTGATAAGTTTTCGTTTTAATTAGTTATTTGATGCCATTAAAAGGGGGGTTTTATGCCATGATTGACAGCTGCTCGCAATTGATCCAGCAGGCTGTATGTGCAGGAACTGTAAAGTGCAGCTCCAGCCCTAGTCACTACTGTACAGACTCTGGCTCCAAATGATGTCACCATATTTTGGCTTCATTTTGTACAGTGGGAGGAAGTGTTGCCATGTCGTCCATCTTTATTTATGTCAACACAGAGGACACACGAATGAAAGACTGTGGTCACATGCAGATCTCAGTGCATCTTGGGTACATTTTCGCATGTACATAGAGCTGTCTACTTGTCATCGGATCACCCAGGACGCATGTTCCTGTCAGGTGTAAACAGCCTGTTAGAGAGAGACTGACTAAGGACCACCTCTCCATTATAAACCTCACATTTTCCTAAATAAACCTGAATGTGTGTGTGCATCTGTTCATATGTCACATTGCTCAGGCTCAATTTAACCAGCAGCTGCCCTCCACACACACACACGCACACCCCTGACAAGTGACGCATATCTACCAGTAACCACATGCACACCAACACAAGCACAGACCAACACACACACACACCACCTTTTTCGAAAGTATCCTCCAGACAGTGACAGTGGGTGTTAGCCAGCTGCAGTTTAAGGGAAATTACTGAGCTCTTATAATGAATGCATCACCAACCTGTGTGCTGTTGCCTATGGGAAGATTACAGAAACACACTCACACACACAGACACACACACATCCCACAGGGAAGACTAGATTAACACACAGAGATGGGGACTGCTCAATCACTATGGTTACACAGATGGGCCCCAGAGAGAGGCCGGCCAGCACCGAGGCTGGAGGCAAATCACACACACACACACACACACACACACACACACACACAACACAGATAAACTGACACACACTGTGTGCTGTCACATGCTTGCTGGAAGGTGTCCCCGTTCCACTTACTCCCTCTTCAATTGGTAGAATTTGTGAATGAGAGTTTGTGTGTTAGCATCATTTGATGATGCACAATAATCTCTCACATAATATTTTCACACTGACTGCTGTCATCCTCTAAATTGGACTCAACCAGCACCAGTAATGTCAAGTAGGACTGGGCAGTATCGTAGTATTTTGGTACACCAGGATATTTAGAAATCCTGAAGGTATGATTCTCTAAACTGTTTTAAAAAAAGGAAAGGAAACAATAGCACAAATAACAATGCAACACTCTTTTCCAAATGTGGCGCCTCAGTCAACTTGCTTCTGTCTCGTAAAAGCGACTTATAGTCACATCTTAATTTAGCTAACAAGCTAACTAATGGTTGGTGTATATTACTGTAAGTAGCTAGTTAGTTAGCCAGCTATTGTTATTATTGTAAATGCTAGCTCATTAGCTACCTGATGTTTGATGTAGATTAGCTAACTTGTTAGCTAGAGTCTTGTAAACATTAGCTAACTTAAGATTTCAATATATGTCACTTTTACAGGTCCACCAGCAACATCTTTTAACCATCTTCAAAATCTGGCTTTCTGTTCAACATTGATGAGACACCTGTCCACACTGGGACAGAGGCAGACAGAAAGCTAGAGAGCACTGACATATATGCATATAAATTGGATACTTTTTAGGCCAAGTTGTTCATTGTGATTCTTTTCCTCGTCTTCTATTGTGTTCATTTATTCTCATCCACTTCCACTGCAGCAACATCTTTTAACCATCTTCAAAATCTGGCTTTCTGTTCAACATTGATGAGACTAGCACATAGCATATCCAGCAGTAGGAAATCGGAAATGGGAAAGTTGACTGAGGTACAGTCAGGTAGGTAAGTTTGATCAACTGTTATTGGAGCACAGAGTGAAAAGGGGTGGGACTTAGGAGGGCCAACTGAAAAAAAACCACACAGTGTTCTGCAGAAAAGAAACACAGCTGCCACCAAAGCAACCGAGCATCTTGAGTTTGGTTAACTGAGCTGCTTTAATGATGATAATAATAAATGGGACATGGAGCAATGTACAATGAACAGCAGCAACAGCTTCTTTTTTTATTTTTGTCTCCCACTTGTCAAAAAGGGTAACTCTGAAGGGAGACACTACTTCAAATACAGGAGGCTTTAAAATCACAAATACAGTCATATAACATATACCCTGATAAAATGACAGGAAGGTATGAGAAAATGCCAGCCAAGTCTAATGTCAAGTATGATTTGACGTTTGTGACCTTTACTCACTTACACAATGCAAAATGGTTGCATTTTACCACGAAAATCATGAATAATTCTGTGATTTTATCTGATGTCTTTGTTTCATTTATATTCTGACTTCAGCTTGTTCTCCAAAGTGTCCCACGGTGCCTCCCTGTCCTGTCTGTCTCTGTGTATTTAACTGAGCCTTTAGGCCCTATAGAATATGGCCTATGACAGCACGGCAGACAGAAACTCTTTTCTCTTCACACTATAAAGTTTCATTGTCCCTTTTCTCATCAGGGAATTGTAGTAGAGATAGCATTAAAGTGAACGATATCTCTTGTATGTGCTCCATATCCGCCGGGACAGGCAGAGAATATATCACACTGAGGAAGAGGGGGAATTGGGGCAGGGGGGGAGATGGTTTAGGACTCTCCCTTTCTGTCTTTGCTCACATACTGTATTACCTTGTGGGGTTAAATCACATCACAGACTATAACTCCCCTCACTTCTGTGCTCTCTTGTCTCTTTCTCTTCTTCTCTGTCCCTCCATTCTGCTTTCCTTCCTCTCCTTCTGTCCCCGGCCAATCCCTGAGGGGGACACACGTTGTCATCCCTCCCATCTCTGAGGGCTCTGCAGCCTGACAACCCAGCAGCCTGTTGTCCCCCGGGGGGCTGAGGGTGCTGCTGCAGGAGGGAGCACGAGGAGAGATACATACAGGCCTGAGGAGTGAAACAAGAGATGGGAAGAAATCTGGCTGTGGCCAAAATAGAGTTCAGGACAGGACGGGGCATGTGATGTTCATGCACACGTGTAAAGAGCATGTACATAAACAGAAATGCTGTTTACAGGTTGGTACAGCTGTGAGATCCTGCAGTGTGCGAGCTGAGGTCACCCAGTGTGCAGAGGTGGTGACAAAGTACAACTACTTCATACTGTGCTTAAGTAGATTTTCAGGTATCTGTACTTTACTTGAGTATCTATTTTTCTAACAAATTTTTACTTTTACTTCCTACATTTTAACACAAATATCTGTACTTTCTACTCCTTACCTTTTTTTTTATACCTTTAATGGATAGGACAGCTGAAGATATGACAGGAAATGGGGAGAGAGAGTGGGGGAATAACACACAGCAAAGGGCCACAAGTGGGAGTCGAACCCACGGCCACTGCAGAGGACTCACAGCCTCCACACATGGGATGCATGTTCTACCAACTGAGCTACCCAGGCACCCCTACTCCTTACCTTTTCAAAACAGGCTTGTGACATTAGTATTTGGCATTTTAGGGGAAAATGAAAAAAACAAAATATGCATAACAAGATGAAAAAAGATGTAACAAGACAAAAAAACGACATAAGACGAAAAAGAAGTAACAACACATAAAAGACATAACAAGACGAAAAATGACATAATAAGACAGAAAAGATGCAACAAGTTGTAACAAGACTTAACAAGATGTAGAGGACATAACATGATATAACACGACACAAAAGACATTAGAGGACAAGAAGGAGGCTCGACCAGAAAAAATGTGATATTCAGTCATCTTTGCACAGAAACAGCCGGTAGAAATGTCCTTCAGAGGGTGACTTTTTACTTTTATGCTTTGAGTACATTTCAGAGCCTGTACTTTTTCATTTTTGCTTGTGTAAAGAAGTTCTTTGCGCAACTATCTGTACTTCTACTTGACCACAGAACATATATATACTCTGGCAGTAAGTGTGAGTTCTCTCTGTGAGTTCAATCTGTGCTTCAGACGCATGTCTGACTATTCTTAGCGTGGAGTCAAGAAGCTGAAATACTAACCACTCTGTTATTGGGCTGCAGCTACACATGTCCACACTGGGACAGAGGCAGACAGAAAGCTAGAGAACACTGACATATATGCATATAAATTGGATACTTTTTAGGCCAAGTTGTTCATTGTGATTCTTTTCCTCGTCTTCTATTGTGTTCATTTATTCTCATCCACTTCCTCTCTGCAGCTATCAACCCCCTTTTATTCCTCTTTAATTCAGTGCAGTCTAATATTTATGTTTCCATACATCCATGCATCTTTTCTCGCGTTCATTTTTGTGTCCATTCATCATCATTGTCCCTCCATCCTGGAGCTGGGAAGTAAATCAATATGTTATTGAAACTGTGGTATAAGATTCAATGTAGCCTGGGATTAGTTATCATAATGTCAAGATGGGTGACAAATTAAAGGAAAAAAACAATATAGAGTATCTTAGGAAAGTGTTTCTCTGTGGCATAGATTCTACAGTCTCTGAGCTAACACTGGAGGGATTGATTCTTCCTAAATCTACTCGCTCATTTGGTGGAGGTTGAGAGAACTTAAGTGATCCCTCGAGCCCTGTATAGAAGTATATGTTGCCCTATTACCCTACTGTTGCCCTTCTCATTCATTCTTTTTTTTTCTGCAGTGAATATTCCATGAATATATTGTATGTATCCTTGTATTTTCTAAAAGTTTGCTTCTTCAGGGTCTGTCTCTAAAAAAAATGAACACTTGAACAAACCTCAGCTTGATAAAAAAAACAAAAAACAAACAAACAAACAAACATAAAAATGAGAAAAAACGTCTTTGGGAAAATTTTGAGCAGCCACTACAACTGATTTGTACATATGAAAATTATACACAGTAGATCCTATTCATGGCAGACATTTTGACTTGCCAAAGCAGAAACAGCACAGGTGGAATTAAAAACATTAATAATGGCTACATTTTATTTATTATTAAGGATCTATTGTGTAAAAAATGCAAAAAGAGAGCTTGAGACAGAAGTTTGAAACTTTTCCCGCCTCCACACAGCTGACCAATAGCTGCATGAAGTGAGTGTGTCACAGTTTGGTGATAAAACTTTCTGAGCTTATTTGTGTGTTAAATGTCAACAAAAGTAACAGTGAATCATCCTGTTCGTCTGGTCATTATATATATTGCAAATTATTTTGAAAGAGGCAGCAATAATGATCGCTGCGTCATATTGTTACATACTGATGTCAAGGTTTTTGTTAGAAGATGTCACAGTATTTGAGTTTGTCAGCATCTCTCGGTGTTGTATATCTTTGTTGCAGTATAAGATTGCACATCCTGCTCTATCACGTACCCATCCTATGAATCTGCCTCTCCCTACATGTTTCCTCTCATCACTCACCCATCCCTACATCCTTCTTTTCATCCATCACTGCATCCATCCTTACAAATAACCCTCTATTCATCCCGTATAGCTTCACAGTGCCATACTGTTTCCCTCACAGACCCACCTATATGTTCCTGTACCTGCAGTTTGCGGTGAGCAGGAGGCAGGATGGCGGTGACAGTTAGAGACCCTGCAGCAGCAGACCAAAATGAGTCTGTCTCACTGTGAGCAGACCTGGGGAAGTGGCGGCCTTGTCGTCAGCGTGTGACACGGGGACCGGCTGGAGCTGCCAGACAAAACCAGTCAAGTGCAAAACTAATCTACCTATCCATTTGTCTGAGAGCAGCAGAGGCAGACTGAGGTGGTATAATTGTGCTCGGTGTTATAAGTATTGCCACCGCTTTTTTGTTTCTCACGGTTATGGAGGCCAGATTTCACAGCCCATTTTTACTGCGCTCTGTCTGTCTCTCTAAGCTGTTTTAGATTGCACAGACATGCTGATAATTGAATGAAAAACAGTTTCTGCGTAGGTAGGTGTTGTGTGTCTCTATGTGTGTGTATGTGGGGTTTAAAGCCTGGCTGCATTTTATGAGCAATAAGCTGTTGTTTGTGATCCTCTGTGGATGCATAGATAATGTGTGTCTTAGTCAGCAGACTGCGAGCCTGTATATTACAAAACCACGCTCAGGGTAATTGACTGAAAGGAGGCGAGACAGAAGAATGGAGGTGAAAGATGAAGCCGTATTGGGAATAACGTATACATTGATGTGACCATCAAAATCTAACACATTACAGTATGTCTCTATCTATAGTGTGAATTTGAGTTTACACTTTAACACGTTCTGTACTATGAAAATATGGCGCCCAAGTGAATAAAACGTAGCACTGTATAATATCTTTGCATTACATCAGCATCTCTCCTTCTCTTTGCCCTTCTGACCAAAGCACCCAGGTAGTTAAAATGTTAATGAGTTGGATCAGTTTAATAATGTCACCAGAGCGAGGCTCGTCAATCATGGCTTCATATGGAGCACCATAATGCTGACGTGAATACAGACTCCATGCAAATTAAGGGTCGTTAAGCCCCTCGCCTTAAAAACAGGCTTTCTCTCAGGTTCATTAATGTTCCTGTGTGTACAGTATAACACTCTTACTTCTTTTTATACGTTCCTTTCTGAAACTATTATTCTGTCTTTCTCTTTCCCGCCTCTCTGTCTTCTCTCCAGGTGTGTCCTTCTCAGTTTTTCGCCACAACTTGCTATCTTTCGTCCTTCAGTCCTCGTCTTTCTGACAACAACTGTTTCCACACATTACAGCATTAGTATGCACACACACACACACACACACACACACACACACACAGTGTCTTTGTTGCTGACAGTGTTGTCGCCACCATATAGTAATATGTTTGGTGTTAGTTTACAGATGAAGATGGCAGAGCAAACTATATTCCTCTTCACTGCTTGTGTGAGAGACTGTGTCCACAATTGTTGTAGTTAGAGGTAGCAACATGACGATATAGAAATGTGTAAACCAGAGGTTTTGTCTTTAGTTAAATTTAATATAAATATACCAGAATACACATCTGCTTTAATGTAGTATGTGCAGATTTTTTAAATTAAATTTCCTTCTATTAGCTTCACCATTATATCTTAATATAAACAACTTTTGCAGATTACCAGGTAATAGTCTATTTCTGACTCTATACATGCAATTACAGCTGAACACTAAACTAAAATGTGTTTCTGAAAACATTTGAGGTGAGAAACAGGCAAAGCAGTAACAGAATCTTGACTCATATTTGATCAGCATTGCCTACTTTCATAGTCTTGTGAGTTTTGTCACATCATCAACGAAACTTTTCAAATCTTGACCAGTGAGGCTCCTCTGTCAGTCATCGTATGAAACCTGCCCCATATTAAATAAACTGTTTTAACAGTTGTGGTTGGCCGGACCAGATGCAGGATGGGTGAAAATCTCTCTAAACGGGAGGGTGGCCTGCTAGAGTGAATAAAACATGAGCTTGGAGATTTGTCTTGTTTGTCAGTATACTGTATATCGATATCATGATATAAAATTACATATAGAGTTGCAAAATAGGTGGAGATATTTAGGGCACCCCTGGTTCTAGAAGCAAAAGTCCCATTAATTACTTTCCATGATGAGTAACTCACAGCTGGAGCACTTCTGCTTGGGTGGACATGAAACTCCTCTGGATGAATCATCAGTAAAAAATAATAAAACAAATGAACAGCTGTGTTAGAAAACATAAGGTGACTCCCAAGGTGCATTTCAGTAAGAAACATCTAAACGCAGATCTCAAAATTCTGAACATACAATGACAAAGTGTTTTGAATTTAATTTAGCTGTATCTGTGAATGGCCTCTGTTCCACAGAAACAGCAGCTGAAGCTTATGGGTTTTAGAGCCAATTACCAAACTGAATGTAAAAAATACAAGCCTATATTATCATTTAATCATCCAGGAGATTCCTTTCTTTCTATTGTAGCAGTTTGGGACTGTGGTTCTTGGTTGAGTTCAAGAGTGTAGCAGAGAACGATAGTCACAAGTCACAGCTACACTGGTACTGCTCACCGTTTATTGTTGACATGAGTTCCACATCAAATGTATGAAGCCAGAGTGTGCAGCTTTTATTAAATCATACATGAACAAAACAGTGGCCATACATGAAATGTTTCCCATGAAATAGCTAGCAGAGTGCATGCTGCTTCATGTTTCCTGCAAAATCAGGCAGCTATGGAGGGATTTGTTACAGACATAGACTGGTGTGAACATGGCCGGACTGTGATCAAAACAGACCAGCAGAGGCCAGTTTGACAACAGGGAATAGGGGACAGTACCGAAGTGGTTTTCTTGCCAGGTTTGGCTCCCGGCACCCCTGGGGCTGAGTTACAGCTAACCAAACTGACAGCAGTTAGCTAAGTTACATTAGCGACAAGTAAGGCTATCTTTCCTTTGGGAAACTCTGTAAACTACCTTGGTACTGTAGTAACTGTTGGCCTCAGAGGCTGTGCCCGTCCCGGTGACCTACCATGTTCACTGGGAGGCTGCTGAGCCCAGTTCTGTTGCCGGCTAACACCAGCTAAAGTTACGGTGAACTACTTTAGAAACAAGTAAGCTAAAGCTGTCTGTCCAACAGGAAACTTTAATTAATGAAAGAGTTGAATCTGCACAGCCAGACGTCAGAGGGGAAAACAGAAAACATTTTGTCCATGAAATATGATCCTTGAGTCTGCTCTATGAAAGGATGCATTCTCACTCAGTGCACTGGTGGCGTCATAAGTGCAAAAGCCTTTCACTGGATGCAAATCTAGTGTGCACTCTGAGTGCAGGATGAGTCATGAACTTTTTTAAAAGAAAAGAAAAGCTCCATTTTTACCAATAAAAATACCAAAGAATACCTGCAAAATAACTTTTTTTCTCAGTGTTGGGCCAGACATATTGTACAATACATGTTTGATTTAAAAAAAAAAAAAAAAACACCATGGGAAGGTTAGAAGAACATTTTCCACCCATTTCACATTTCTACTCTGTGATAGATGTTTTATGTGGGCAACCACTACTTTACTGTAAATGCATGCATGTAATAGCCAACATGAGCACTTCTGTTGTCCCTGGAAATGCCACATACATACAAAAACAAACATACATAAACATTTCATTTACTGTAGCTGTGGTTTCCATTAAGCCTGTCAGGCTGAGGTCAGCAGTTCACGCTCTGGTTGTGTTCTCAGTCTGATGAAAATCCATAATCCAGACTTCTCACTGCTGTAAGTTAGTTAGTTACACACTAATCTTTCCCCGGAGCACCACTGATCCAAATAAAATGCTGAGATGTTCCTCCTCACTGTTTTTCATCTTTATATTTGTGTGTGTGTGTGTCATGTGATGTGGTTCATCTTTATCTTGAAGTCACATTTCCTTCCAATGTCAGCCGGATTACTCACCTGACTTCCTCTCCCAGGAGAGTGCGTGTAAGCCAAACAGCTTAAATCACATAAGTATGTGTGTGCATGTGTGTTTAAAAGTGATATGTTTTAATTCCCCTGTGTACGTGCGTGCCGTTATGTCCACATCCGTGCGACTGTTGTATCTTATACAGCATACAGCAGGCCTCATCCATTCCTAATTAGTGTGTGATCGATAGCTGGTTGTTGTGATGCTGAGCGTGGGGAGCCGTGTCAGAGCCAGGGAACAGTGACATTTCAGCGGACAGGGATTACTCTGTTGACCTTATTGTTGTGATTAGAATTCAGCCCCAGCTCCCCCGGAGATGACCTCACCTTGTTCACACTGCGCCGGGATGCTGGAGGTTGTTCAAAACTCTACTCCACCCTCCTCCCTCCCTGCGTCTTCCTCACCTCTGCTGCTGTACTCTTATTAAACATCCTCTGCAAGTATATTTTCTTTTTTTTTCTTGCTTTCTCTTTCTACCTCTTTCTATTTTTCTAAAAGCATGGCTGCATCTTGCTTTTGAATTATTTCTACATCCATCTTTACATGTTTACTGAACCTATACTCCCCACTCGTGCTCTCACTGTCATCTCAAGATTATGTATCACAAGATTTGCAACTTCCGTTATGCTTTTCTCTTGCTTGTGTGTGTGTGTTTGAGCAGAACCACACTCGTGTGTGAGGTTACAAAATACTCAAAAGAACAAAAGCATAGATCAATATGTGTAACAGCTCTTTGCAACTTTTTTCAGTATGCTCTGTTATTTTCTCACTGTCTTCATTAGTTTACTCTGATGTGTTCTTAAGTAATTTCCGAATACATGCAGAAAGAAACAGCACATCCCTCCTCTGTGTTGTTCATTTTTTAGTGTCCCACATGAGCTGCAAATAGAGAAGAAGTACAAGGAAGAGGGAGGGAAGAGTGGGACAAACAATCCCTACTTTTAGAGAAAGTGCTGCATACTCTGTTCTCATCCTCTTCATTGTTGCTCCCTCCTTCTCTAAGAGTAGTTATTACCATCCATTTAGACTGGGATGTCTGGCAGAAGCAGGTAGAGACTGAAAGAAAAAGTAAAAATGGAGGCATCATAGTTTGGCAAAGATGAAGGTGTAGTGCTGTGTTGCATCAACTGCTCTGAAAAGCCATATATAAATATCTGTGGATTATTCAGCAAGCGAGACATCGTTTCTGGAAAGATGTTGCTGTTGTACTTTTCAAATGTCTTTTTTTATGCTTTAAGCACAGCAGAAATTTCCGAAGTGGGCATCTAAAGAGCTGCATAAATATCACATAAACTAGCAGCAGGGACAGATACCACTTGAGGTAAGTCGAAGAATATGTATTTTTGTAATGTGTGGGACCAAAATGGCCAGTTTGAGCTGAAATGAGCTGGAGACTAATGTGTGATTCTTACAACTACAGTTGAGTTGTTTACAACTGCTTCGAAACCCCCAGATAGTCATCTGAGGGCATCAGGACAGGCACTTTATACAGTATGTGTTCTCTCTGCTGCTCCTAATTTAAACACATAGTTCAGGTTACTTTAACTGGGGTTGCTTGAGGTGTATTACCTACAGTAGATGGCGGTATACATGAAGAAACAGAGAAGAGCACCAGCACAGAAGCAAGCAATGAACTGCTGTGGACAGTCATTTTTATCTCAGTTTAAGTATTCGCTATATTTAGAATATTTTCAACATGCCATCAGACAGCCTTTTTCAACTGGAAACTGTCAAAAGTGTTCTCTCCAAATCAACCAAACTCCAGAGGCAAAATCAGTAATTTTCCCTCGCAGAACACAAGAGTTGCTGGTCTACCATTGCCTCAGTCTGAAAGTTTGTTTGTGTTATTATGTGACTTTGGCATTTTAAAAAATAGCTTAGATTCAAGTCGCACAATAACACAAACAGACTAACAGATCGAGGCTGTGGTCGACCAACAGCCCCTGTTTATGCTAAGTAAAGGTACTGATTTTGCCTCTGGAGTTTGGTTGGTTTGGAGAGAGCAATGTTTAGCTTATACAGCGGCGGTTTACATCAGAAAAGGCTGTTAGCATACACTTCAACTAAAATTTAGCTTTTTTTAGGTGAAACTTTTTGAAGTGGCTAAAATACACACGTTGCTGACACAGCAGTTCATTGCTTAGCTTCTGTGCTGATACTCCTCTCTGCTTCTTCTAACTGGGGGCATACTGACCACCGTCTCCTGTCAATAATACACTGACTATCAATAAGTATCTCATACAACCACAGTTTAAATTATCCAAATTATTCCTTTAAAAACTGCCATGCTAAAGTATAGCATCACACGACTCTAGGCTGCTGCAAGACAATCCCACTTCCATGCTTCATATTATTTATTTCAGCTTTCTCAGCATGTGTTTGTTGTTTGGATCAGACTTAAAATGATAAATTCATCTTTAAAAGTCAAATCATCCGCCTTTGGATGCATAATTGTTTGGCCATCTGTTTGCACCTCACCTCTCTGAACCTGCAGAAAACAAAATCCTTTCAGTGTTTGGAGAAGCTCATCTGCATTCTACCCTCTTGGTGAGCCAGGGTCGATATGTGCCATTAGCTAGTTTCTATCCAAATTTATGCCAAATTTTAAATAAATATCCAAGAAAGCTGCAAAAGGAAATGCTAAGTAATGTATGTTTTCATCCTACTGCTAATTCTAATTGCCAATTCTCCAGTCAGGGGCCATCAAATGATTGCAGAAGAAGATAACATAATTAAAACGGTGCCAGTCAAACCTCAAATGAAGGAAAACGATGTGGAAAACGTGATGGAAATATACAAGGGTGTAGATGCGTTTCAACATTGGGGGAGACACAAATTAAGCAGGTGTCCTGCCCCAGGAAATGTTTTGCATTGAACACTTAATTTCATGCATTCTGGTGATTTTTATGAAAATTTGTGCCATTTATGGTGGAAATATGAAGGAAAACACTGTGTGACAATAATGCAATAAGGCTTTCAGGCAAGGGGTTTGCCAAAATAAAAGTCCTCTGCTACTTTCAGTTTTTATTTGGGGTTGTGTGTTCAAAATATTGAGGTGGACCTGTCCGCTCCATCCCCCCAAATCTACATCATTGGAAATTATATTTCTGTTTTTGTTTTTCATGTATTCATTTCAGAAAGTTCTTCATTGGTCCACTCAAATCAGATTTTTTGGTCTGCCAACATTTTTCATCTCTCCAGTGGGACAGAAGCTTAAGTGGACATTTTATTTTCGTGCTCCATGTGCTCCTTGTTTCATTTGCTGTCTGTTTCCATCGTATTTGCAATGTAACATTTTGCTTTTAACAATACACCAACCTTTCCACCTCTGAAAATCGGAAAAACTTTTGATATTTTGACTTTTATTTGAATTCCTGGCATTTCCACACAAGAAATTGAAAATGTGCATAAAAACAGGTGGATGGAAACACTCAGAGTGATCATCACAGCTGCTTTAAAACAAGTTTGAAGCCTGTAATGTGGCTGGCTGAGAGGATAATCATTTATTACTACATGCTCAGATTTATACTCCACTCTCCCAAAACCTTTTGCACTTGTTGTGTTGAATGTAGATGAAAGAACATAACAGGCACTTGAATACAACCTATCAGCACAGGCTGGAAAAATTGCAAGTAAGAGGAGTCCCCCTCCTCATGCACAAACATGTACTGTATCAGCCTCTCTGTGTATTTATTCTCACTCAATCCAATTTCTTCTGATGGCTCATACTGGCCCACTCATAGCGAGTCATGGATACTTGTCTGAGGGGCAGAGCTGTTGAATGGCAGCGCAGGCCTGTCATCACCGTCACTGCAGAATCACCGGGTGACTGGCACACATATCTTGGAAATGGCCCGGAGTGGCACAGTAACTGTGGGGGCGTATAATGGACCGCCAGCAGCAGGTGAAGGTGCAGGATTGTGGATTTAGTCGCAGCGTTTTGGTTCCGCTGGAGGGGAGGGAGTCAGCTGGTGGTGGGAGAAATGCAAACCTGTCACACCTGTTTGAAGTCCGCTCTGCTTATCAGAGAGTTTTTCCAGTTCGCAGAACACAACCAAGTCTGTCAGAGGAGAGGAGAGGAGAGGAGAGGGTAACACTTACAATAAACACCATTAATAAATGGTATACTGATTGTTAATTAAGCATTAGTCAATAGTTATTTCACTGTTAAGAAACAAGTGATAATTATGTTTACTAATTAATATATAATGTATGTTTGTGTAATTCAAAATAATTGGTTAATAAAAATACATATTGTTTTACAGCTGATAGATAGATTATCACAGGAGAGGAGAGGAGAGGAGAGGAGAGGAGATCATTAGTGATGACACACACATTGGATGTAGGAAAGGGATAATGGTATAATGCTTACAGTAGTGAGGGAGGAGGACAGCTGTGGAGCGATGGCAGTAAAAATGGAGATGGAGTGGTGGAGGGTTGGATGGCACCGGGGGAGCATTTCGGGCATAAGAATTCCTCTGTAGCCTCCCACTGCTGCCAGCTCAGTGATAACATGCATGAGTAGACCTTAGGTGAAAGAAGATGGGAAGATGAGGAGAGAGAGAGGACGGGAAAAGCAGGGCAAAATTGACAGATTGAAAGGAGCAAAGTGGTCTGAAAGCCTCCCACATCCTCCCTCCCCCCTCCATCCCCTCCGCTCCTCACAGGGGGGCCTGCTAAGGACGTTAGTGTCCATTAAAATTGCAGCATGTTTACATAAAACTAACACAGTCTTGTGCTGTCTTTACCTCCTACCTCGTCTCACCCTCCTACATAACATAACGCAAATACGAACCATAATTCAGTTTATTTACTGATGAACAAGCAATGCTTTCAAATATAAATTACCATAAAGGCTTTATCCTCCATCAAAGTGACATTGTACAGAACGTCATCTCATAAACTCCCAATGACCTGCAATTTCTGTAAACATAAGAACAATATGAATCCATTTAAGTGCTCCAAATGACAAAACTCTGTTACATTATTTGTAGTTATTTTCCTGAGCTGGCTAGCATTGCATTAAAAGGGTTGCTTGGATTATTTGAAGTGGGGTTGTCTGAGGTAGTAAAAGTATCTCAATAAAAGATTATAGGTTAGGCCAAGTTTAGTCTACTTCAAAACTTAGGAGTTTGAGTTTTATTCAAAATTCAAGGCAGTTGAAGGCAGTTGCTTTGAAATTATGAGTTTTCTGAACATTTTTTTTACAGAGTATAAGCTAAATATCATTCTCTCCAAACCAACCAGACTCAGTTGGCAAAAACAGTTTTTACCTCGCAGAACACGGGAGTTACTGGTTTACCACTCCCTCGATCTGTTAATTAGTTTGTATTATGGTGTGATTTTAATGACCTGAACTAACCTTTTAAAACACAGAAGTCACACAAGAATACAAACTAGCTAACAGATAAAGGCCAGTTCATTGCTTACTTTCTGTGTTGTTGCCGCTGTCTGCCACTCTAAACCGAGCCTGTGCTGACCAGCATCTACTGTAGGTAATTCACTGACTCTCGATAATTACCCCATACAACCCCTCTTTAAATAATCCAAACTATCCTTTTAAAGTGCGGTTTAAAGCCTTCATCCAACATTCAAGTACTTTTCAAGTAACCCTCCCATAAACTCCCGGTGACCTGCATTTTCTGTAAATTTGAACAATCTCAATCCATTTAAGTGCTGCAAATGTGATAACTCTTTTACATTACTTGCAGTAGCGTTGTGTTAAATGAAGCTGCAAAATCATACACAGATAAACACATGTGCATGCACACTATATTCACCTATCAGCTACTATATTGATGTGCTACCCTGTTGTTTAGCTTTTGAATGATTCAACACGCTCTATTGCAAGGTCCATTTGCTGTCTGATTCCTTTTGTCAGGGTGGTTTTCTCAATATTCTGCTGATGATCCCTCCCCCCGATCTCTGCCAGGGAGCTGTGGGCTCGATGCCCTCATGCCTATTTACCCTCTCAGCCTCTTCAGCAGCATCTCTGATGCTGCATAAAGCATCAGAGATGGCACATAGAGCCTGGAGGAGAGGGATGAAGAGAGACAGCAAATGCAGAATACAAAAGAGCAGAAAGAGAGAAGAATAGGGCCCGTGATGATGAAAAAAGGCACACAAGTGTTTCATTGAGAAGCTCTGATGAAGGAGAAATGTGACAAATGAGAGGGAGTACTTTTGAGAGAGGGGGGACAACCATGATGGAGGTGATAAGGCCCCCTCTAGGTGTGCCTGGTGCCAGAATGGCTGAAGTGACATCCTCCCTCTTCACTTCCAGGGGCTTCTGGCACTGCCACTGACAGCGCATACATCTCTGCAGGAGTGGCTGGTTCCCATTATGACTCTCTCAATGGTTCAGGCTGGATTGCCTTTTGTACATTATGACTTTGCAGTAGAGAAAATGCCCAAACCTCCCGAGTGAGCTTTTCTGCAGGTGCCATTGGATGGATTTGTCTTATTTTAACAACAAAAACCTGCACACTGCTCTGGCTCAGCGTCCTTTTCCTCACAAATATTTCAATTCTGCTGGATCTTATTCAAAGCATCTCTCTGATTATCTGCCCAGCCAATCCACCTGCCTGTTAGTTAACATAGCAGAGCCTCGATGACCACGCCAGCGCCGGTGGCTCTGCTATTTACTCCGGTCTCCACAGAATGGTTTCATTAACAAATGACAGATGTAATTACAGAAACCAAACCATCGTTTCATACAAACTCTGGCAATCTATTCACTGATTCTTCCATTATCCATGCTCTGTGGTCATGGATTAGCTCTAATCATCACTGTTGTATTATATAATCCACTTGAAAAAGGAGGCTATTATGATTTAAACTGCTATAATCTGATCTCATTTCCTCCACTGTCTCCTCAATTACTTCATCATTTAGCTAATCTCTGAATGTGTCTCCTATCGGCACTGATAGGGTGGGTGTGAATATGCTGAAATAAAATTTATTATACCAATTTTAGGCAGTTTTCACCACTTACAGGAATATGTGTGGTACTAAACTCAAGACCAACCAAATTCACATGGGCAATACAGTCTAAGACTCTGAGTCCTTCAACCAAAAAAAAAATGCTATGATGTGTAAGAGACATAATTTGAAAGAAAGAAAAACATTTGCTGAATTTCTAGTGAAAAAGGGAGCTGATAAATGCTATGTGGTGATAGGGACCATTGACCGCACAATGGTTTCTCTTTGAGCGTCTATGACCCCCGGTAGGAAAAAGGTTGTTAAAATGCTAAAACCTGAAGACCTGGTGATAACCACTGTTGCAAGGATCATAATTTAAGAGAAATAGACATTGTCATGACAGGCAAATCAATGAGATGAGTGGCACATAACCTACCTCCAGGAGGACTGCACTTCTGGGAGAGTTAAAGTTGGAAGATTTTTAGTTTAAAATATTAAAGGAAAATGTGGGTTTGCTATCCTGTAAGGCAGAAAAAAACACAAGTTAAGAGGGGAAATTACTGTATATTTAAAGCTGCGTTTGTGGAGAACGAGCATGGAATGAGTTTGTGCACACTATGAGGCTGAAAGAAATTATTTTGATTTGTAAGCTTTTTAGAACTATGAGAACAATTAAACAGGCTATTAGCTGAAAGGATAGAAACAGTATTGATACCCTTACAAAAATACTGTGATATAAGAGAGCAGGCAATGCTACTCCAATAAATAGAAAAGATAAGAGAAGAATTTCAACCTCTATCCACGACGGATATCATTACAATATGAAATATACACCACTTAAGCCCCTTTTATACTCAACAAAATACCCACTAACACCCACCAACATCTGGCTTCAAGTTAGAACTTGGAGAAGGCCTTTGATAAGTGATCCACATGTCAAATCTATATGGAGGAGCTACAACAGTACAAGTTGTTAAATGAACATTCAGCTGTCTGAGTCATTGTGAAACACTGTGATCCTCTGTAATTACTGTGATAAACAAAGAGGGCAGATGTTGCAGACTGAACACCGTACAGCCCAATAACCTGACTGATGATTGTACCAGATATAACCACTCAACCCAAATACATATCAGATAAGGAGAACTCTTAGTTTAATAGACTGCACAGACAAAATTAACACTCAAAAACAGATTTTAATCTGAAATGCTGAGAAAGTGTTTGATTAGAGGATCAGAGCCTTTCATCGTGTCTTTAATTTGTGCAATTTGGAGTTAAAACAAAACAACAAAACAACTTTAACTTTAACCAAAAGGAGGTGAGAAATATGTACATATACATTGAGATACGTCATGACTGTGTGTAAATATGTAAATTATAGCTGCAGTGATTGATCAACTAATTGATGAGTTGATCAACTATTTTGATGATCGATTAATTGATTAAGTTATTTTTCAAGCATAAATTGTAGTAAATGAACGACCAGGGGAGAAATATAGAGTGAAACAAAGTGAAATTAATATGATTTATGTAGGAGAAATAAACAAACAATAATATCAACTTGAATTTATTTATTTTTTATTGTTTTCCCAGTTATTGTTCATGACTTATAATAATTGTGGGTTTCGGGGATGTGGCGCTTTTTTCATCTTCAAACAATTAATCAATTAATCTAGAAAATAATCAGCAGATTATTTAAGAATAAGAATAACCATTAGTTGCAGCCCTAATGTAAATGTGTATGTCTTTCTGTATATGAGTGTATGTAAATACTTAATGTACTGATGCTCACATGTGACAGAACGTATCTTTGCAGTGTTCCTGGAAATCATGTTCACTGAGTGATTGTATGTGACATAATATAAATCCAGTGCCAGCGGTCAGTGCCAGTGCAGGAAGCACAGTAGTGTGCCCTTTATGTATTGAGGCAGAAACTGAGGGTGTGGAGGTTGGGGTTTTGGAACATCCATCACTCACCAACTGTACAAATGTAACCACATTCGTTTCAGTACTTTGAGCAATATTTTGTTTTAGTTTAGTTTAAACTTGCACAACTGGTTTTGGGCCAGTAATGGAGGTCCAAATCCCAACAAACCAAATGTGGGACATGCCGGCAATGCTGAAAAGTCTAAAAAATTTTATATCATGTCTATCTAACTTTAAAAAAAAACAAAAAACACAAAAACATTTCTATTCTGCCCCTCAGCTTGTAACATCTCTATGCTTTACCCTCTGGGTAGCACACAATAAACAATGGATCTGTACTTTCTCAGTCTTTGTTGTAGCTGTATTTCATTTTCTTTGTGGTAGTTTCTATTATATTCTGCCTAAATTTGCATAAGTTGTGACTTTCTGGTGGCTTGCAGTTTTCCCCGTTGGGTGTCAAGTAGCAAAGAGGGTAACAGATCAACCTGCACTTGACAGTCTTTCCTATTTTCTTCAAAGTAACTGGATAAAAGCCCAGATTTTAGAAAAGCATCTATCCTTGTGGTTTAACTTTTGAAAACTTGAGCCAATCAAAATGTGGAACATCATCTCAATATGTGGGACGGTGGGACAAGGGATAAAAATCCAGTGCAGTCCCACATAAAGTGGGACACTTGGTCACCGTAGCCAGTAATACATACATTGACTATGCTTTATTAAGAAATAATAGTGTTTAAGTATACAAGGTTCAGGACAGATTTATTTATCATCTTACAACACAGGGTTCTATAACAACATTAACATGTAGTTCACTTTCTGCTACTCACAAAAACAAATGTTATACACATAATGTATACATGGTAGAATGGTTAAATAAATAATAAGCCATAGAAATAAAAAAAAAACGCTTTTACATGGTGGAGTGCTGAGGATGAATTAAGCAGCCTCACAGCCTGAGGAAAGAAGCCACTCTACACACTTAGAAATAAAGGTTCCAAAAAGGTTCTTCTTGGAGGGCTGAGGTTCTACCCAGCACCATTTGCTTCTGACCAACCTTTGTTGGAGGGTTTAGGTTTGTCCAGCATTCTTTGTTAGACTGAGGGTTCCATTAAGAACCTTTTTCATCAAAAGAACCCTTTTGAAAGAAAGAGTTCTTCAAGGTTTGTTGAAATCCTTGAAGAGCTTTTTCATCAAGGGTTTTTTGTACCATAATATAAAAAGGTTTTTGGTTGAACCCCCTGAGTGTGTTCAAAATAAAAACCTTTGGAATATAAAAAGGTTTATAGTAGAACCTTCTCCATGGGTTCTAGATAAAGCCTTTGGAATAAGAAAGAGATCTCAGTAGACCCCCTTGGTGGGTTCTAGATAAAACCTTTGGAATATAAAAAGGTCCTTAGTAAAACCTTCTGGGTGGTTTCTTGTTAGCACCCAAAAGGTGGAAAGATTCTTGATGGAACCTCCTGGGTGGGTTTGGGGTGAAACCTTTATACCATTGAATGGTTCTCTGTAGAACCTCTACTGGGAAACCTTTCACAGATGGTTCTAGATATAACCCTGTATGCTGGGTTCTAGATAGAACCTCTTTCCTATGAGGACAAGCCGAAGAACTCTTTATAGTTCTACTCAGCGCCTTAATTTCCCAGAGTGTATAGTCTGCTGGTGCAGCAGTGGATACTTCTCTATCTCTTGTCAGACAACAACAGGACGACCCAGCTGTATCCTGCATTTACACAAGGGATGCATCAGTATACACATACATTATTTGGGAAAGCACAAATAATGTGAATGAAACCAGTATTTTTTTCTGTCTGGTGTTATTTGGGAAAAATATTTCTAAAATCTTAAGGTAGTAATGTTAAGAGTTGCATTTTTTCTTTTTTCATTACTTATAAAACTTAGTTTAGTTAAGAATTAAGACGAAAAGAAGAGACAGAGAGATGAAAGTACAATATGAGGATGTGGGAAATATATTTAATAATTAATTATATGCTGATATTAAATCAACTTAATGCTTTGAAAGCACAACAAATTGCATTGCCAGTGAACATTAGGTTAGAAAAGGAAGCATTATCTGATTTAACGCGACTTCTGGTATGAACCACACCCACTTCTCGTCTTCTATCCAAATACAGATACAGGGCCAGATAATTGTGTTGGATGAACAGATGCAATAATAACATCTCTGTGCAACTCTAATTTATACTGTGTGTATACTATATTATACCGATTCTATATTGTATTTTAGTCACCTAATCTAATAGCTATTGTTGCCAGTGCCAGTGAAAGGCACCTGACTCAACCACCACAACAGGGCCCTGAGTTGCTACCTCGACCTCAAGTGTTACCTAACTGTTCAATCTGCAGAGTCCCTGACAGTTTTTCAGAAAAGATTAAGACCCAGACGCAGCTCTTTTGTGAACACCTCTGCACTTGATTGAAAAATGTATATATATATATATATATATATATATATATGAAAATCCAATGCATCCTGTGCACTCTACGCATTGCCTCTTGCACTGCCTGTAGGCACCTACATCCTATCAGACTTGAACTCTGCTTTGTAGCACTGACTGATGTTGTTCTCTCCTCACTAGATCCTTGCTTGTGTTTTGTCATCTCTCAGATGTACATCACTGTGGATAAAAGCATCTGCTAAATGAAATTGTGAATTGTAAATTGTAAATTATTGCCCTTACAGAAAGACTTAATCCAGTATTTTGCAGAATCATCTACTGTAATATCTTCAATCTGTCTGGTGATAGGGTTGCCATGTACTCTGGCCCCAAGAGACAGCTGTTCTCCACCCTCGTGACACACCAACAACAAGATTGGTGCTGGAGTGAAGGCACCGTTAATCTGCTGCTGCTTGGTCCTTCTCTCCTGCCATCTCTGCGATGATGAGTTATGAGGCCACGTCTGAGTGTGATGCAGTAGTATCTCACACCTGGCTGTTCCAGGAGGGATCAATAATTGATCTAGACAGTGTGCCACCACCTGCCAGGTTCCCTCAGGGTTCACATGCACACATGTATTATCAGAAAACACAGACACACACGTGTCTTCTTCTACTGTAACGATCTATATGCAGCCAGCTCAGGTATAAAATGAAGTTGTCACTCAGTCACATCACAGCAGATCAGATGTCAGATTGTGTTTAACCTCGACAATATGCTTGTGACCTGGCAGACGAAACGGCTGCCTGTGAGGTCAAACTGTGAGAGCTGTGAATCAGCAGCGCCTGTGTTGAAACCTGCAGACTACACTCTTAGAAACAAGACTTCTTCTTGAAGGGCCGAGGTTCCTTTTTGCCTCTGAAGAACACTTTTTGGAAAAAAAAGGTTCATCAAGCTTTTTTTTGTAGGACTAAGGGTTCCATTTAGAACCCTTTTCATCCAGAGAGAGTTGTTGAAATCTTTTGTCAAGGATTCTTTGTACCATTATATAAAATGGGTCTCAGCAGAACCCTCTGAGTAGGTTCTAGATAAAACTCTTGGAATATGAAAGGGTTCTTGGTAGAGCTCCCTGGGTGGGTTTATGTTAGCACCCTTCGTACATGATAAGGAGGTTTCTAGGTGGAACATTACAAAATAAGAAAGATTCTCTGTAGAACTAAACTTATAGGGGTTCTGGGTGGAACCTTTCACAGATGGTTCTGGGTATACCGCTTTATGTTGGGTTCTAGGCAGAACTCTCTGAAAGGGTTCCAAGTGGAACATTAGTAAAGGCTTCTACCAGGAACCAAAAAGGCTATGGTTCCTTTATTTCTAAGAGCGTACTCTATGATTTCCATGCCCTATTTTCCAGTAACTTAAGAAGTGGAGTCTTTTCATAGATGTGTGCACGTAGAGAAAAGGTTTAGCTGCAAGAGTAGAGAACAGTTTCCTCTTTCCATATCAACCATCAAACATTTTCCTCTCTTTTTCCGTCTCATTCAGCCCTTCCACCTTTAATTTGCTCCTTAAATCAACTCCTGCTGCCTCCACTCTCTCTCTATCCCCCAATCTCGGGATGTTTAGTCGTTTATGAGAGAAGGTGGAAAACAGCAGGTGCGAGGCCTGCACAAAACACCAGAGAAGTGATCCAATTTGGTGTGGGCAGTAAATTGTGTGGACATCTGCGCACTGCGAGGCTTGGAGCCGAGCACAGGGCAGGGTGGATGCATATCTCTGCCTGGCTGTACTGCTGACAGGGCACAGAGACGGCCGTGGAGGGGTGCCAGGCAGGCAGGCAGCAGAGAGAGAGACTGGGGATTGGGACCTGACACACTCTCAGAGTCTCCGTCTCTATATCTGACTCTTTAACCAGCATGGATGTTTTCTGCTGCGTTGCAGAAAGAGCAAGGGGGAGAGTAACGAGGGGGGACGTAAAGTGAGAGGAGGAGAAAATGAAGTCCTGACCTAAAATTCATCCAGTTTTCATGGAGAAGTTTAAAAATGAAATAGAAAAGCATTGCAAATCTCACCATGACCATCATATAAACCTTCAGGTATCTCCCCTGTGATCCATGGAAATAGTCTTCAGTAACTGTTATTATCTCTGCCAGAGACCGCTCATGATTGTGATGAGTCACAATTTTTTGAAAGACCTTTGAAAAACTTATTTTATTGACGACTCTGTTATATATTGACTGATCATTCCTCCTAACCTGCCAGGAGGGGCTGCAAATCATCAAAATGCTAGGCTAAAAACAAGGCTTACCTCGTCTGTTACAGACCACATTTTGGCCTTTGGTGTGGCTCAAAAACTGACATGCAAAGAGCAGTTTCCTTTCATCTTAAACCAGTGCATCTGCAGATTAATTCCCAATACCCAATATGTTATGATCCACTAAAGTTAGGCACGAGACAAGATGAATAAATCCCTGACATCTTGACTGTACCTCAGTAGCGGCTGCTGGATGTCAATGCTATGCATCTGTGCAGTTGCCATATTGAAGCGTTCAATGTCTGCTTGTAAACAAATGAGAAAAGCAGACTTTCCTACAAAATCTACTGTAACTCATTTAATTCTGAACTGATTTTCATGAGATTTGGTTTGTTGTAAACATGAAAAATTAAACATGATAGTAGTTACTTTTTGGAATTAAAGTCAGTTATTTGGGGCATTTCTAATCAGCTCTGTGCTAAAACAAACCTTCTGAATAGCCACAACTTCCACTCGGCCATGCACGCTCTGACCTATGAATAGGCAACATCAAGTGTAAATTATTCAGAATTTCATCTTTTGTGAGTTTCTCCCGAAAAAAGGTGCATCGTTGCTCTTAATGTTCTAACTCAGAGGTTTTCAAAGTGGGAACTTCTCCAGGGGGGCTCCCAAACACTTTCAGGGGAGGCTCAGTGAACAAAGGTGAAAAAATTATTATATTAGTTACCAAGAATAGTCTAAATGTGTGTGGTTGTGTTACAGAGATAATTGAGGAGTACAGTGTTGGGGAATTCTACTACTTTCCCCAGAGTCAGAAACTAATCAGTGCTTTTGGACAGACTTTTTTTTATGTATGGGGTGTAGTCTGAAGTTATGTAAAACAGCAATATTAGGCTATTTTAGCTCAACTGTTGAGTGTCTATGGGATAAAATAACACAATCATGATCCCGTCCAGAAATTGAGCAAAATTAAGAAAGTAAAGGAGAGGAGAGTCTCTTTGAAAAATCCTGTCCTAAACGAATAACAAAAAGTTCTGAATAAATAATAATGTATAAATCACAAGTTTTGACTTGGAACTTCTGCAGTAGAATCTGTCAGAACTACTTTCTGAAAAGACAGTAGTTCAATCAATCAATCAATCAATCAATCACATTTTATTTGTATAGCCCTTTACAATAACCAAAAGGTACCCAAAGTGCTTTACATCAAAGCCATAATACAAAACATAAAATAATACATAAAAACACAGGTTTTTGACTGCGGAAGGTGCCACAGTGCTGCAGGTTATTAAAAGCCTTCCAGAAGTACATGAAATAGAACAGACGAAACAAAGTACACCTCAAAAACAAGACTCCCCTAGTCAGGATTGAACTTCAATCTAAAAAAAAGTGGGTCTTCAGCTTCGATTTAAAAAGGCCGAGATCAGTAGTGGTGCGAATGTCGGGGGGCAGTTTGTTCCACAGTCTGGGAGCAGTGACAGCAAAAGAACGATCACCCCACTGTTTGTATCTCGACCTTGGGAGTTCTAACAGAAGCTGACCCGAAGAACGCAGGGCCCTGCCATGATCACGGACAGTTAAAATCTCAGACAAGTAGGAGGGAGCCAGGCCATTGACAGGTTCATTGATAGTTCAAGACAGAAAGACAGTAGTTCTGGGAAAAAGAAAGTAGTTCTTACATTAAACTGCTCACAACTCACAACAAGGTCTGGTGATTATCTTGAGTAACCACGAGGTCATGATTTTTAGAAAGAGACATTGTGATTTTCAGATGTTTTTTTTTTTTGTGCTTTGACCACCACAACCCGAATGCCGTTTAGTCCCATTAGAGAAAACAAACATCTCACAGCTGATATCTTCAAAACCGTGCAACTCACAACAAAACAATCTAGATGGATAAATGGCACTTTTGAGGTTTTGATTTTGAGGTGAACTGTCTAAAGAAAACTGAAACTATACTATACATAACACTTTATTAAACTCTATATACTATACAAAAAACAAGGGAAATGGTTGCATCTGGCAGTGGTGGTGGCATTGCAGTAGGTGCTTCACCATCTGTTGCCTTGCTAGCTATCTATCTAGATAGATAGATAGATAGATAGATAGATAGATAGATAGATAGATAGATAGATAGATAGATAGATAGATAGATAACAACAGACTTTACTGCTATGTAATTGTTGATGAGATGGTTTGCCTGGTGATGTATTGTTTGTTGTCATTGTGGCTGTTGAGGCATTTATGGCACAGTTGCTGAGTCCAAGACAAATTTCCCTAAGTGGGACAATAAAGTATATTGTATTGTATTGTATTACAGCAGGCTGCTGCAGTCTGCTGAGCTAAAGCAGCAACAGCCACGTCTGGTGTAACAGCACACAGTCCCGGACCTGAATGTGTCCTCAGCCCCACAGGACGCCTCTCCAGTCTGGGCTAATTGAACAGATTACAAACCTTCCCTTCTTTCTCTCTAATTAGCATTAGTGTGCCATGGACTAAATGGGTCTGGACTGGGTCTGGGCCCTCCACTCCTGCAGGTGATTAAGATCTCCTTCCACAGCAGCAACTCTGGTCATAACTTCATTAACGACTTGGCTGACTTTTCCCAACTCTGCTGGTTCCCGTCTCCCCTGAGGAGGTCTGAATTTAGCTTCCCTGCAGCTTGAAGATCTTTGATTGGATTTAACATGTTTCTTACAGATTTCTCAGCCCCTAACTCTTTTTATTTTGTCCTATATAGAATGTATTCAGATGCAACCAGAGCGTATTGGTTTTGATTAATCATGCTTGTCATTATGATCATCCCCTTACTTCTAACTGCAGTCTCAGAAACTATCATTTTCATCAGTACAAGCACGGCCGTAATCACTCTGATTTTTGTAGTGATTGTCAACATTATCATTAGCAACATTTTCATCTGCCTCAACTTCTTCATCACTGTAATACTCTTCCTCCTCCCCCTCTGTAATACTGTTGCCTCCCCCTTCATCACATTTATCGCCGTTTGTTTTCCACTCTCACTTTCTTTATGGTTATGGCCATATGTACATATTCTGCTCTTTTCTGTAATTGCTAGTTTGGATTTAAAGCTTCTTGATGAATGCTTAGCTGTGAGAAAAGCTGTCTACCACTGAACGATCCATTTAGCCTCTATAAACCAAGCTAGATTAAATGAATTTGGTAAGTCTGAGTCTCTCCTCATTGGGCGACAAGCTGTACACTGCATGCACACTGCACTCTTAGAAAGAAGAGTTCCAAAAAGGTTCTTCGTGAAGGGCTGAGGTTCTACCCAGAACCATTTACTTCTGAAGAATCATGTGTTGAATAGAGGCTTCATTAAGGGTTCTACCAAAGAACCCTTTTTGTCAAGTTTTATTGGTACTATAATATAGAAAGGTTCTTGGTAGAACCCCCTGAGTTCTAGATAAAATCTTTGGAATATAAAAGGGTTCACAGAAGAATCCCCCAGGACTGGTTCTTGATTAAAACTTTGAAATATAAAAGGGTTCTTGGTAGAACCACGGGGTTGGTTCAAGATAAAATCCTTGGAATATAAAGAGGTTCTTGGTAGAACCCCCTGCATGGGTTTCAGATAAAAGTGTTGGAATATAAAAGGGGATTCAGTAGGATCCCTCAGGCATGTTCTGCATAAAAACTTTGAAATATAAAAGTGTTCTTGGTAGAACCTCATGGGTGTGTTCCAGTCAAAACCTTTGAAGCAAATAAAGGTTCTCAGTAGAGCCCCCTGGTGGGTTCTAGATAAATCCTTTGGGATTAAAAAAAAGGTTCTCTGTACCTCCTGGGCGCTTTCTTGTTAGCACCCTGACAATGGAAAGGCTCTTGAAAGAATCCCCTGGGTGGGATCAGGCTCAAACCATTACACCACTGAAGAACGGTTCTCTTTAGAACCCCTCATAGGGGGTATTGTGGGAAACCTTTCATAGATGGTTCAAGATATAAGCCTTTAGGTTATATCTAACACTCTAAAAGGGTTCCAAGTGCAACATTTATCAAACTTTCTATCAGGAACCAAAAGGGTTCTCCTTTGTGGTTCTAGTTAGCTCCTTTATTTCTAAGAGTGTACACTGCAGACTGGAACCCAACGTGCCTTCCATTCAAATGGATCTAATAGCTGTGAGTGCTTGTATATACATTGGACAAGATGTTGCTCTCACAATTCATTTCACACTTCGTTAGCAAGTGAAATTGTTGGCTGGATATACAGTATGGAAGGGAGGATCAATATATTACAGCCAGGTATCAGTGCTGCAATCCAATACATGCGCCTGGGTTCGACTGATTGTGTAAACACAATTAGAAAAACATGCAGGGTTATGCATCATAGCACGTGAACACATATCAGACTTGAAATGTACATACACGTGCCAGTGTTTGCACACACACATGCATATAGTTGCCTTGGAAATGAAGAAACATCCAGGAAACCACACACTCACTCGTCTTTGTTCTGCTGCTCTTCACTCAGCCAGTGATTTGAATGGAGTAAATCATCATTGTGTTTAGGAAGTAGATTGATGGCCGGTCTCAATGGTTTGGCCACCCTTTCTATTTAGAGCGACAGGTCAGTCGGCCAGTTAAGGACCCAACCTCTATTGTGGCCATCTGACATCTCTATTCATCATCGCACAGTCTGCATCCTGCTGCTGCTGCTGCTGTCTCAAGGCACCGGCTGCTGTGTGTGGCACTTTGTGTGCATGTTGCAGCAAATGTGTTGGAAAAGGTGTATGTCGACGTAGGGTTGGCAGTATGGTATAATATACAATATGACAAACTCTTTATACTGTGATTTATCTGTTTTTGTTACATTATCTTTGGGTCTATTAGGTCATTGTGGGAAATGTTGCAGGGCTGCTTTATGGCAATATTGATTTTTTATATGATTTTCTGCATCAGTGTGTTTAAATTCCTTTCATTTTGTCCAGTGTTTAACCCTTAAGTTCTGTTTGGCATCCTGGCCCTCATCAACAGCTTAAAAAACACTTTACATTGTTTTATCACCTTGATATGATCAATTATGACACATTACTGGACTTCTGTTTTTTGGCGTCTCCAAGACCCCAGCTTGTTTTTAACCTTGTTTCACACTGGTTAAATAGAGTGGGTGTTTTTACATATTTTATTATTGCTGTTGACAAGAGTTGGGCGATGTCTACCGAATTGGCATATGATGATGTCCACAGTTAAACATCATGATAGAAATAAGCTATTTTTTGTTCAGTAAATAACGAGCTATTAGAATAATTAGTATAAACTCATCCTTCATTTTTGACTCTCTGGCCGACACTCCTTAAAATACATATTCATCACTTCTATGGCGCTAAATGTTTTGATAAATTACTGCTATTGGGTTTTTTACTCACAAGCCTTTTATTGCTCTTTCAGTGAGGAGATTTTAGTCACAAAACGAAAAATCTATCCATAATTGATGCTAATGTTAATTTCAGACCCTGTCTGTGTGTGGTAGTGTGTGTGTCAGGATGCAGCCCAGTGTTGGTTTGGACCTGCAGTGTGGTTGCAGCAGCAGCTTTTCAACCACGTTGTTATGATGGTTGATGGCTCAGTGGTTGATGAGTGTCAGCCACTGGCCCAACCCTAGTGTTGACATCAGGCCTGCTTTTTACTTAGCAAAACATTTTGGCAAACAAAAGATATACAGTCTGTTTGTTCATGCATAGCCCATACAACATAGAAAACATTAAATATTTCTTTATTTGTTAAAATAACAATAATTAAAATAAAAGATCAAATTTCCATATTTTGTCACCATCAAAGTTCAAAAGAAAAGAAAACAAGTAGTTAATATGAAAAAATCTGTAATTTTTTTAAAATTACAATCATTAGTTTACACATACAGCATCTCTGGTACCAAAAACAATGTGGAAGTGAAGACAATGTCAACAAAACACAAGTTTTATTTGCTAGATTAGCCAAAAAAGGCATTCCTGACTGGCCCTTTCCTCTATACACAGTTTCTGATTCAAGAAAATGTATTATCTCATGATATACTGTGGATATCACAATATAATATTACATGTAGTGTTTTTTGTTCATACTACCTATTCTTATGTGCTCACTTCTTAGCAAAGTTGTAAATGTATTTCTCAAGTTGACTTAAATGTGTATTTTCTAGTTAACTTAAGGAATAGGCAAGTAGTTTAAGTAGAATAAGTTTTTGTAGTCTGTTATAGGGAGAGGCAGATCGTTCGCTGAAGTATCAATCCTGGCTGAGTCTTGATTTGGGTATCAATATTAGCCACAGTAGGATTGAGACAAAGAAATGGATCCATCACGTTAGCTGACATCCATGGCACATAAACATACTTTTTAGTGCTGCATTGTTTGCATCTCTGCTGTTATTATGGACATATGTGCAGTGATCATTCACAGAACGAACATTTCTTTATTTGCAAAAAAAAAAGGTCTTGTATATAAACATGCATGAAATTAACAGAACTGTCTAAAAGTGCTTCATGTTTGGCAAATTACTTGATGGTAATATATTCTGAAGTAGAATAGTAGTAAATTATGACATACAGTATTTGCTCCCGTACATGATAGTACAATAATTGCTTTGAACAATAATAAGCTTTGATATCTGTGATCCTGGCTTTGGTTTTACTTTGTACCAGCTAAAAAACACATTTTCTGGCATCACCCACCTCTAGTCTCTTACAGAAATTCACTACAGACAAGATTGAACAAGAGACACACTGAAACCTGTAGTGTTTCTCAGACAGTAATAGATTGGTAAATGTTTACAAGTTTCCATTTACCCTTTACATGTAGTCATCGCTTTTGTACAGCCTAGTACACAGGGCTCCTCTTGACATTAGGTAAATGATAGCAAGGAGTCATTTAAATGGTACAAGTGTTTAAGGGGGTGCATTAAAAGGGTTGGTGGTGAAGTATAGAAATTTCTTTCCCGACAGGATGAAAGAAATGCCAGGATTGGGTCTTCTTTATCTGAAAGAGACATGACATGTTGAGAGACCTGGGTGTTAAGTCTATTGTCCAGCCTCTCGTGGCCCCCGTGTCTCTCATAACCAGGCAGGACATTTCCCATCTGCAGCTCTGGCCTTGTACCTCAGTCATGTTTCTGACGCTTCATTTTCTGTCGTCTGGTTCGGCCCGAGTCTTATTTCAAGGTGAGCTCTTCCCCCTCGGCCCCTGAAAAGAGAGAGGAGGGGAGAGTAAAAAGTGCGAGGGAGAATCCTCCAAGGTCACTTTCGGTGTCTCTCCGTTAGAGTTGGTGAGTTCCTGACAAGGCAGAGACAGTTTCAATTTCTCACCGACTGTCAGGAGCTCCCTGTTTTTTAAACGCCTGTGAGACAGATATAAGCAGAGGAAGATGTTGCCTGACTTTTCGGTATTATCTGAGGGGCATTCTTTTCTCCGGCCTTATCTCTCTGTCAGAAATGGGCCTTCAGTGATTCCTGCCAGATAGCTGCTGCGGATGGACTGTTAGGCAGGCAGATATAGCAAAGCTTTCCCAGATACTGTAGATCTAGACCTGGCTGTTTTTCCACATGTTCCTGCCCCTCGGTGACTGGTAAATCCCACTGAATGGCAGTTTGACAGACACCGCATCTCTGCTTTGTAGTACACTCTTAGAAGTAAGAACCATTTGCTTCTAAAGAACCCTCAAAGAAAGTTTCATTGTGGGTTCTTTGTAAAACTGAAGGCCTCATTGAGAACCCTTTTTATCCAAAGAATCCTTTTTGAAAGAAAGAAAGGATCTTGAAGAGCTTTCTCGTTAAAGGTTGGTCAAGGTTTCTTTGTGCCACCACCATTCTTTGAACCTCCGGGGTGGGCTCCCGATAAAACCTTTGGAATACAAAAGGGTTCTTGATAGAACCCCCTGAGTGGGTGCAGGATAAAATCTTTGGAATATGAAAAGGTTCTCAGTAGAACCCTCTGGTGGGTTGTAGATAAAACCTTTGGTATTTAAAAGGGTTCTCGGTAGAACCACCTGGGTGGGTTCTATGTAAAACCTTTGCAATATGAAAGGGTTTGCTGTAGAACCCTCTGCGTTTTCTGGATAACATAAGAGGGTTCTTAGTAGAACTCCTGGATAGGTTCTAGATAAAATCTTTGGAATTTAAACGGTTCTAAGCAGAACGCCGCCTGGGTGGGTTAGAGATAAATTCCTTGGAATATAAAAAGGTGCTCAGTATGGTTGAAGCACCTAATTTTGATCCAGTTTGTAGCATTTCCATCAACAATAAATTGGTTAAGAAACTAAAAAGTAGGTTCCTAGTTGGAACAAAAAAAAAATTCCTTGGGAACTAAAGTGGGCGTGTTATATTCTTCGGGTTGTTGTGTATTGTACACACCCTCTGTTGGCAATGTTGATCATAATGGTTCCACTTAAAACTGGTGGAAACATGGCCTGGTTCACTAAATAGCACCTGGAACCAGTTTAAGAACAAGAGCTAATTTGATGGAAAAGTGCTTAGAGAGGGTTCAGGTTGAAACCATTGCACCAAAGAAAAGTTCTCTATAGAACCTCTGTGAGTAGGTTCAGTGTGAAATCTTTCAGATATAGCCCTTTATGCTGGGTTCTATTCATAACCAGTAACCAAAGATAGTTATCCTATGAGGACATGCAGAAGAACCCATTATGGTTCTATTTAGCACCTTTATTTCTAAGAGTGTAGAATGGAAAAGAAAAACAAAACAAAAAGGGAGCAGTGATCGCTGTGAGGTGCCTGAAGTGTTGCACAGTGAACTTTCTTTGACCACCTCTTCAATCAGAAGTACAGTAAAAGTCATCTTTGTCTTCCAGGTGTGATGAAGACATGGATCAGGGAGCTTTGATGTGACAGATCATGGACATCTTCATCTGTCCGTTCTGGCCTCCAGCTGGTTTCTGCCTTTACTGTTTTGCGAAACAATTCACTGAGGGGAAGGATAGCCATGTCAAAACTGTTTTTAGAGGCGTTGACGCTAAAGGAAAATGGAAACTTCAAAGAAAGAAAACTGTGTGCGAGAGTGACAACTACATTGGCTTCCTGTTGACAAGTTAATGATAATTTAATTGCCTGGTGAGCACATGAACTTTTAGTCCTCACATTCTCCCCCAGATAAAAAACTCCAAAAGTAGCTTATATCCTCCTTAAAGGCATTCAGTTAACTCTACAACTCCCAACTTTACTTCACTATGACCGATTAATGTTAGGGGAATTTGGGAGGAACAGCAGAGGGGAGGAGTGGAGGGGCAGATAAGAGAATTGAAAGCAGCGGTGGGGAATGGCGTGGCAGTACTGGGCCGGACTCCTGCTGTCCCCTCTTTGGGGATATCCCCACTTGTGCTGTCTCCACTGTAGTGTGAGGAGAGGCTCAGCCAGGGGTCTTTGAAGTACGGCTCTGTTATTACATGGATGAACTCATTTGTGCAGCTATTATACAATCAACGCACCATGTCTGAAGACAGCTCCAATCCTTCAGACAACTACAAATCTATGCTGAGCCCAGCCGGTCGTGCACAGCTGAGGAAGTTGCGACTTGCTGAGAGATTCCCAGCAACATCACTGGAGTATGATGCAGTGGTTTTTGTATTTCCAAATGTTTGGCTTACCACTCAAGAGACGCAAGATCCGGTTCCTAATCATAACACTTGTTAGACAAACGCTTTGGAGTACGTTTAACTCCTGCTGTGGATGAGATTGGTTTATCACTGACATTTAACTTGATCTCCATTTCGGGATATGTAAATTACCAGCTGTTACGAGAGGAAACAGAATGCAACATGAAGATATCATGCCATGTTGGTGTTAACCCCTCTTCAGCTCTGACACTGCAGCTGCCATCTGCATGTGTGCGAGTGTTAACTCATATGTCTCTACTGCAGTGTTTTCATTTAGCGAGAGGAGTCCCTATGTAAGACAACATAAAATGACATAAAAACAAATCAATTTAGCAAAAATAAGCAATAAATCTCCTGTCTACTCATTTCATTTTCAATTAATTATTTAGCCTACTAAAGGTCCGGTGTGAGATTTTACTCAGTTTGAAGTTACGGAGACAGTGCACATTAATAAACATTTCTGTAAATGTGCCTGTTTAGCCATCGTGGCTAATTTTCAGCTTTAGTCCCTGGGCAGGAGTAATGACAGTGATAAATACACATAAAATATATTAAAACAGAAATGACAGCGTCAAAAGCACATAGAATACATTAAAACAGGAACAATGATCCTATACATATAACAGCAGACCACATAAGAACATCCTTTCACACTGTGCAAGAAATTTCATAGCCACCATAGGAGAGCAAGGCGAGGTGTTTGCAGTCTGCAAGCTCACTGCTAGATGCCACTAAAGGCACATTCAGACAGAGTCAGGCGTGCATCAGGTTGTGCTTCTTGGAGTTGCTATTTTGCAGCATAAACTGCAAGTCAGACCCAGACATCAAAGCTGGGTACAATGTTTGCAGAATGAGTTAGTGTCTGTTTACGAGTCATAAGAAATCATCAGTAATCTTGTAGAAGGAGAAGATGTTCATAACGGTTAAATTGAGCAATATCTTAATGGAGTCTGGCAGGCAGTGAGACAGTCACTGAACTTAAAGTCCAGAGTGTGTATTTCAGAGCACTGTGCATTTGCTTTTAGGATAATGGGCCTAATTTTACACTGACAGACAATTGTATGGCTGCGACTAACGGTTATTTTAATCGGTTGATCATTGTCTTGATTAATCAATTCATAGTTGCTTGTTTTAAAATGACAGAAAATGGTGATCAGCCCAAGTTGACGTCCTCAAATGACTCGTTTTACTTGCAACCCAAACCTATAAAAATAATTACCCAAACCGATTAACTGATTATCAAAATAGTTGGTGATTAATTTAATAATCGATTCATCATTGCAGCTCCAGAGAATTGACAATAATATACCGTCTATGCCTCAAACTCGCTATTTGGACTGCAGTACTCATTTATGAACGCTAGGGTCTTACACATTGCTCCTTTAATGCTTTTTGTGGCTACCTGCTGTCAGGGCTGCACAACTTTTCGTGTGACACAATCTCCACCCAAACTGAGCATCATAACTTTCACGTTGGATCTATTGCAGGGCTGTTGCACTGGATTGCATTCGATTGTGCAGGTGTACCACTTGAGTGAAAATGACAGCCACTGTTTTAAATTTGAAGTCAAATAGCAGATATAACAACAGGGTCCAATTTGAGCTCCCTGAGGGTTTTTATATGTGATATTTAGATGGCAGGTCTGGGCATATTCTAAATTCAGAACAGCATAAGTATGTTTAATAATTCACCTGGATAGTTTCCTCTCTCTTTCACTCGATCCATCCCTCCCTCTCCTTAACGCTCTCCCTCTCTCTCCGCCGTTTGCAAGGTCAGTGGGTGCAGAAGGTTGGGCTTTAGTTGTGTTTCTGTCGTCGTCACTTTCTCCTCAGAGCTGCAGGCTGCGACAGAGAAAGAGAGAGAGAGAGCCACAAACACAAACCTGAGCCAGCCGGGGAACAGCAGCAGCAGCATGCTTGTTTTGCGCTTTAGTTGTAAACCTTGTTTCTGGTTAATAACTGAGCGATAGAGGCCGGTGAAACGTGCGCAAGCCCACAATATAAGAAGAGGACGCACTTTACTCAGAGCCTATTTATTTTCCAGCTGACGTGGGAGCCAGAGTGTTGGTTGGACATCTCTCTGTGCGCTGGGGAGGAGAGGAGAGAAGACCTGCTGGGATTTAAAGACATTTTTCTCCGTCAAGACTCCTTTTTGTGGACAGACTACACAATCAGAGAGAGCGATGACTGTACTGAATTATCCACCGGCTCCCAGCCTCACCACCACCACCGCCGCCGCCGCCACCCGCCCTTAAAATAAAGCTGCTGTGAAACAAGTCAGCACCATCACCGTTGTCTAACAGCTGAGGATTTACACTTTACAATGTCTTGAGACGCGACGGGGAGGCTACAAAGATGATGACAGTGAGTATGCGCTCGTTTAAATGGCACCAGGCCACTTCTTTTAGCTCGGGTTAGGCTTCATTAATGCCGACAGTAGTGGATGGAGTCGGGGTCAGTGTGGTCACAGCTGTAAGTGGATGTGGTAGTGTGATATTGGGCGTTTCTGTCACCGCTGTTGCCGAGGGGATGTCAGGTTCCTCCTGGGACTTTTTGGGAACATTACATCATATGAGTAGACGCGTATTATCCATGTTTACAACCTGATTAGTGTCTCTTTTTCCAATCACATTAAAATAGATGATAGATTATATGTTGCCAGATGTAATCATGCAACTGTCATGCGTG
>JAJHUR010138795.1:53214-79708 GCA_027495735.1 Lutjanus campechanus
TCAATTAATTATTTAGCCTACTAAAGGTCCGGTGTGAGATTTTACTCAGTTTGAAGTTACGGAGACAGTGCACATTAATAAACATTTCTGTAAATGTGCCTGTTTAGCCATCGTGGCTAATTTTCAGCTTTAGTCCCTGGGCAGGAGTAATGACAGTGATAAATACACATAAAATATATTAAAACAGAAATGACAGCGTCAAAAGCACATAGAATACATTAAAACAGGAACAATGATCCTATACATATAACAGCAGACCACATAAGAACATCCTTTCACGCTGTGCAAGAAATTTCATAGCCACCATAGGAGAGCAAGGCGAGGTGTTTGCAGTCTGCAAGCTCACTGCTAGATGCCACTAAAGGCACATTCAGACAGAGTCAGGCGTGCATCAGGTTGTGCTTCTTGGAGTTGCTATTTTGCAGCATAAACTGCAAGTCAGACCCAGACATCAAAGCTGGGTACAATGTTTGCAGAATGAGTTAGTGTCTGTTTACGAGTCATAAGAAATCATCAGTAATCTTGTAGAAGGAGAAGATGTTCATAACGGTTAAATTGAGCAATATCTTAATGGAGTCTGGCAGGCAGTGAGACAGTCACTGAACTTAAAGTCCAGAGTGTGTATTTCAGAGCAGTGTGCATTTGCTTTTAGGATAATGGGCCTAATTTTACACTGACAGACAATTGTATGGCTGCGACTAACGGTTATTTTAATCGGTTGATCATTGTCTTGATTAATCAATTCATAGTTGCTTGTTTTAAAATGACAGAAAATGGTGATCAGCCCAAGTTGACGTCCTCAAATGACTCGTTTTACTTGCAACCCAAACCTATAAAAATAATTACCCAAACCGATTAACTGATTATCAAAATAGTTGGTGATTAATTTAATAATCGATTCATCATTGCAGCTCCAGAGAATTGACAATAATATACCGTCTATGCCTCAAACTCGCTATTTGGACTGCAGTACTCATTTATGAACGCTAGGGTCTTACACATTGCTCCTTTAATGCTTTTTGTGGCTACCTGCTGTCAGGGCTGCACAACTTTTCGTGTGACACAATCTCCACCCAAACTGAGCATCATAACTTTCACGTTGGATCTATTGCAGGGCTGTTGCACTGGATTGCATTCGATTGTGCAGGTGTACCACTTGAGTGAAAATGACAGCCACTGTTTTAAATTTGAAGTCAAATAGCAGATATAACAACAGGGTCCAATTTGAGCTCCCTGAGGGTTTTTATATGTGATATTTAGATGGCAGGTCTGGGCATATTCTAAATTCAGAACAGCATAAGTATGTTTAATAATTCACCTGGATAGTTTCCTCTCTCTTTCACTCGATCCATCCCTCCCTCTCCTTAACGCTCTCCCTCTCTCTCCGCCGTTTGCAAGGTCAGTGGGTGCAGAAGGTTGGGCTTTAGTTGTGTTTCTGTCGTCGTCACTTTCTCCTCAGAGCTGCAGGCTGCGACAGAGAAAGAGAGAGAGAGAGCCACAAACACAAACCTGAGCCAGCCGGGGAACAGCAGCAGCAGCATGCTTGTTTTGCGCTTTAGTTGTAAACCTTGTTTCTGGTTAATAACTGAGCGATAGAGGCCGGTGAAACGTGCGCAAGCCCACAATATAAGAAGAGGACGCACTTTACTCAGAGCCTATTTATTTTCCAGCTGACGTGGGAGCCAGAGTGTTGGTTGGACATCTCTCTGTGCGCTGGGGAGGAGAGGAGAGAAGACCTGCTGGGATTTAAAGACATTTTTCTCCGTCAAGACTCCTTTTTGTGGACAGACTACACAATCAGAGAGAGCGATGACTGTACTGAATTATCCACCGGCTCCCAGCCTCACCACCACCACCGCCGCCGCCGCCACCCGCCCTTAAAATAAAGCTGCTGTGAAACAAGTCAGCACCATCACCGTTGTCTAACAGCTGAGGATTTACACTTTACAATGTCTTGAGACGCGACGGGGAGGCTACAAAGATGATGACAGTGAGTATGCGCTCGTTTAAATGGCACCAGGCCACTTCTTTTAGCTCGGGTTAGGCTTCATTAATGCCGACAGTAGTGGATGGAGTCGGGGTCAGTGTGGTCACAGCTGTAAGTGGATGTGGTAGTGTGATATTGGGCGTTTCTGTCACCGCTGTTGCCGAGGGGATGTCAGGTTCCTCCTGGGACTTTTTGGGAACATTACATCATATGAGTAGACGCGTATTATCCATGTTTACAACCTGATTAGTGTCTCTTTTTCCAATCACATTAAAATAGATGATAGATTATATGTTGCCAGATGTAATCATGCAACTGTCATGCGTGCGCGGGGTGCGCTCGATGCACGCAAAAAGACTGGGCGTATGCGATGATGTCCCCTCGCTAAGCGCCCTAGAGAACGACGGACAGCAGAGTTGTGTGTGAGGGGGTGACATAAATTAAACGCCCCCCTTTTCCTGCCTTTACAAACACCCGCCCGGCTGGCTGGCTGGCTGCGGGGTGGGGATCGGTGCAGCTGTCAATTTGCATGTATTTTGTGACCAAATCCAGCCTGTATGGTCCGCCTGCCTGCCTGCCTGCCTGCGCTTCGGTTAATCCCACAGCGAGCGGATCAGCTTTAGTGCCGCTCCAGTCTGCCGTCTTCCAGCGCCTTCCTCTCTCATAAACAGACACTTTAAATGATTACATTATTTTTAATCGGACTCATGTGACCAGCGTGCATTGACGCGATAATATCTGGAAAGCAAAGCGAGCGCTGTGTGTGTGTGTGTGTGTGTGTGTGTGAGAGAGAGAGAGAGAGAGAGAGAGAGAGAGAGAGGGAGTGAGAGTGAGTGTGTGTGTGTGTGTGTGTGGAGGGAGGCTGCACGAATCGGGATAACACTTCCAAGAAATAACGGGATCGGTGGCCGAGATTTGCTGCTCGGATACTCCGCTGCTGCTTCTATTGAGCCGGTCTGCCTTCCTACTTTGGGAGAGGAAAACCCAGTTCCTGAATCCTAGTTGGTTATTTTTATAGCACTTGAAGGGTGACAAAGCCGAGATGACAGGCTGGTTCACACACCACAGGGACTGGTGACCGCGCAGTGATCCAGCGCGTTTCATGAGCACGTCGGTAAGGTTCATACATTCATATATTACTACCATAAAATGCTCGTTTTCAAGCCTAAACGTTGCCTTTAACAAATTCGCGTAATCGTGACTGGAGTCATTTTGCTGTAAAACACCGGCTCTCAGCGACTTTCAGAGTATTAGGCCATAAGTAGGCTGCTAATGTTGTGTGCCCTTAAGTCCTCCCCCCTTCAGCTGTAACCCTACAGGGGCTCCTGGAGTTTCTCATGTCAGGAACCCACAGGCTGCTGGAAATCGTCCCAAGGAAATGGATATGTGATTTTACATATTATTAAAACTGTCTAGACTGAGGGGTAGCAAGCAAAACAGTAGTTTTGTCAATGGTCTAATTCAAGAGGGAACTATATCATACTGATGTTTAGGGGAGACTGGGGACAGTAGTAACACTTTTTGTCTGAGCATTGGTAACTCAGTGATTGTTTGTGCTGTATTTCTCAAACTTTGATACATGGTGTCGGGATTTGTCTTCTACAAATAAAACTCTCTTGAATAGGGTAGACCTTTTCCGTCATAGCTCACAGTACTTGAAATAGACCAGTCATATAAAACTTATACATATATGTGCACCAATTCATAATACAATCGATATATATTCACCAATAAAGACAAGAGCATAATATTAAATTACATACAGTCATATTAACCCTCTGTATCTCAAATAACCCTCTGTATCTCAAATAAAACCTCACAGTAATCACATTACTGCTGTAGTATCTAATAATGTTTATTTAGATTTGAAGTCTTTTTTTAGCAGAAGACAGGTCAACTGTTCTAGTGATAACTAGATTGCAATTGTTTGGGTTGAGTTCAAAGGAATTTTGTCTGCAAGTTCTTTTGGCTTTGAGTTTGCAAAGTATTCGTGCACACAATGCAGAAATTCTCATCATTTTAATGAACTGTCACAACTGTCCCACCCCAGGCAGCAAGTGGGCTTGAAGGTAGCATGAATGCATGAAATTGAACGATCGTTACTGCTACTTTAAATTATGTAAGTCACACTCTTTTTTAAATTTACAATACAATGAACGCTACGCAAAAAAATGTACTTTCTTACCTGAAAATCGGGGTTTTTTGGTCATACAATCCACAATGTTGCTCATAGAGACATGCCACTCCTCCAGTGAGCTCATAAAGGAAATACAAATGCGTGATGTTGATGACATCACTGCAGTGCTTAAGCTGACAGTGTTACAACTAACCCAGTGTTACAACACTCCCCGGTCTCCCCTGGAGGTCAACAAAAGAACAGTTACCAAAGCTTTTTTGAAAAATAATGTTTTACTATCTAATGACCCCCTGCCATCGTGTCAAGGAAAAACTGTGGCTTTTATGGCCCCATTTGTGCAGCCAGTGCCATCTTCATCCCTGCAATAGCTTCACTTTGCTTCTGTTCTCTGTGACCTGTTAGCATTTCATGGAGAAATACAAGTTCCTCAGCACAAAGTGGCTTATGTCTCTACACTGCATCAGCAATTTGTGTACCTAGTCTCCAAGATGCTGAGTCATATTGCTTTGCCCAACATGGATATTTTCTGCATTGTCCTTTGACGTCAACAGCCGGTGTCTGCACAGGTGTGGTCTGGTAGCCATAACTCAAGAAAGCTTATTATCATTAGGATAGTATTGTAGGAACTGCAGCTTCTCCCTCTTGTGTAAGAGGTACAAACTACTGTACTGTAAGCCCTCGTGGTCTAAACCAGTAATCAGCAATCTTCATAATTAATTTCTTTTCCAGAGCAGCTCATAATGTGGATCACGTAGGAATGTGTCGTTAATTTCTCTTTGCCCTGAGAGAAATTTTGCTGCTCCTTGCTTTTCATTAACTTTTAAAAGTGGTGTGAGGCACTATGATAATGCGCTCCTGTGGAGAAAAGACTGATAACTCTGCAAGAGTTTGAAGAGAAGGCTCGGGTCAGGTGGAGATTTGTGGAGGGTTGTAAACAACGCGGACGTTTTCATTAGCTGTGAACTAATCAGTCAGGCTCGTGATTGGGACTCTGCGGGGGCATCGCACTCAAGGTTAGACAACAACTCCGGACTCATCTGTCCGTGTCACAGTTTGGCGTGTTGTTGTGTATTGACATGTCAGTGTCACTCACTCTGTCTCACCCCTCATAACACTCGTGTTTTGTCCCTGTGGTGCTGTGCAGATGTAGCAGTAGGTGGTGGGATATTATTCTGACACATCCAGCCACACGGACTCTGCCGTTGCTGTGTTTGTCAAGTGTTGCACAAGCCCACACACACATGTACGCATTCACTAATACAGAGGAATGTATCATCAGTGTGGTAAGACTGGGAGGCTTCGGAGCATGGCACAGGGATTCCCAAACTTTTTAACGTCTTAAAGGGATAGTTTGGATTATTTGAAGTGGGGTTGTATAATGTAGACTACTTACCGATAGTCAGTGTGTTACCTACAGTAGATTCCACTTGGCACCTCTTTACTTAAGCATCAGACAGCCTTTTCTAATAGGAAACTTCTTTTGTGTAAGTCAAATATTGCTTTTTCCAAACTAACCAAACTCCATTGGAAAAATCAGTAATTCTACCTCGCAGAACTTGGGAGTTGCTGGTCTACCACTGCCTCAATCTGTTTGTTTGTTTATGTTATTGTTTGACTTATGTGAATCTGAACTAGCCTTTTAAAACACCAAATCACACAATAACGATAACACACTAACAGGTGGAGACAGCGATAAACCAGCAACTCCCATGTTCTGTGAGGTAAAATTACTGATTTTCCCTATGGAGTTTGGTGGCCATGCTGGTACTCCTTGCTTCTCTAAAGTGGGGTTGTGCTAACTTCCATCCACTGTAACTAACACACTGACTATCATTAAGTACCACGTACAAACCCAGTTCAAATAATTCAAGCATTTAAGGAATCCCTTCAGAGTAAAATGATCAGTGATCAAACTAGGATCAGTATAAATTACAATTAATCAAAACAGCCAATTACACTACTTCCCTTCTTGTTCCAACTTCCAAAAAATGTGATAAAAGCTAAAATATTCGATCCCTCCTTTTGCTGGGGACCCCCTACAACAGATTCAAGGACCGCTGTTGGTCCCTGGACCACAGTTTGCAAACCACTGATATAGCAGAAGGCTTGTCAACAAGTCCAAGAGAGACAGTGACGGCTTAATTCTGTGCAGAAAGGAAGTTCCTACGGGACAGGAAGTGCTTTGTGGTTGCCGGTCTCAAACCACAACACTGATGTGACTAATCTAAGTCTACACACTTCCCTAAATTCTCTTTTCATTTTCCTCTTCTCCTTCTTCTGCCCTCCCTCTCTTTTATTCTCCTTGTACAACTCTTTTAGAGTGGGTTCACACCTAAAGGTCCAGTTCCTGGATAGAACAAATGCAAAGATGATACACTGTCTCAATTTTCCAGCTGGTCCAGTTTGCTTTTACAAAGGCTAAACTCAAACAGTACATAACGTGTAAACACTAGGGTTGTCCTGATACCAATGATAGCAAAGTTTTGTTCTATTACATTAATGTTTTACAAGGGGTTAACTGGGGTCTGGCCATATGTCAGTGATAGCAATCATATTTTAAAAATGCAGTACATTTGGTATTAAATGACATTTTAAATGCACTGGTATTGGATCAGTACTTGCTATCGACCAATACACAAAGTTCAGGTATCAGAATTGATATCAGGAAGGAAAAAACGGTATTGGAAAGTCTTTAGCAAACACAATTCATGTGGTGGAAATGTTTTGAATTTGTTCATACCATTGGCAGGTAAAAAGTGAACAAAGGGCCCAATTTCTAAATGGATATTGTGGATTATGGAGCATCATCAGGCTCTGTTGATGTTGGGTATTAAATAGTTACAGTTTTCAGCTCATTGTGAGTTCAGGTTTGTCCCACAACAAATGAATTAACACATACAATGGTACGCTATGATTGCTTCGAAGAGTGTTCACAAAGAAGCTGCAGGGTACGCACTACGCACATCCAAAAGACTTGCTGAATCAAAAAAGCTAATTGAAGGCAACAATTAGACAAAAGATGCACACACTGCGCTGATAGCTTCCAGCAGTTTTAATGTAGCAGTGTGTCAGTCTAACAAAGATCTTCTTCAAGCATTGTCCCGCTTCAGTATTTGGATCTTTTGTCTGATTTCTACCTTAAAATGGTGTTCACACCAGACATGAACCACTCCAGAGTTTGTTTGGTCCAAGACCACCTCTTCAGGGCAGACCAGAGGGTGGTTGTTTGGTCTGGGGCCGAGTTTTAGTTCAGCGTTCACACCAACCCAAATGCCCAAGGGGCTAAACACTCCAGGGTTCGGTTCAGCCGCACTAAACGAGGCTGGTGTGAACCCACCCTTAAACTCTTGCTTTTCCGACATAATTGTTCTTCAAGCTCACTCTTTTTTTGTGTTCTTTTGTTGCTGCAGGACTACCGGGAGGATGGCATGGACCTGGGGAGTGATGCATCCAGTCGCTCCAGCTCAGAGTCCAACTCCAACAAGGTCACACCTTGCTCCCCGTCTCTTGACCTGGCCACTTTGGAGGACTACAAATCCTCCCCTTCTCTGGACCTGGTCACCTTAGAGGACTATGAGGAGGATGAGGACTACCAAGAGTACAAGAAGAAGGTGATAGAGGAGTGGGAGAGTGAGTACGGGGAGGACTACACCTCTCCACAGCCTCCTGGTCAGGAGGAAGGCGGAGGACGAGGTGTCGTGGGGGTTGACGGCGCTGGCGAGGGCTACAGGAAGACAGTGAACAGCCGCAGCCTGGCTGAAGAATTCCAGGAAGTGAAGACCGTCCCGCCCCTCCCGGCCCCTGGCGGACGCACTGCCACCTCAGTTGCAGCCGTCCCCGAGGAACTGAAACAGAACGGTAATCTGATTTTGCCCCGGAGCAACCAGCTCCACTCCCCGGGTACACCACAGGGGGGCACAGGGACTCCCAAGCCCAGCCACCGCAGCTCCAGTCAAGGCAGGGGGAGCCGCAGCACTGGTACTGGTGGGGTTGGTGGTGGTGGAGGTGGAGGTGGAGGTGGTGGTGGTGGTGGTGGAGGAGGAGGAGGAGGAGGTAGCAGAGGGACTGGGGGACGGATGGGGGGCTACAGAGAGGAGGAGTGTGTAGAGGAGGAGCCTCTGCCCACCATGGACTGGGCAGCCCTGGAGAGACACCTGGCTGGGCTGCAGTGCAGAGAGCAGGAGAACCAGAACCTCAACCACAACCAGAACCACAACATGGGCAAGACCAACTACACCTCCGTAAGTGTCCAAAGACTTTCTGCATGTTGTTTGAGTGTGTTTCTTTGGGCTTTTTTCTGCTCATGTGTGCCAATGGTTACCTCATGCAGAAGAGACCTGTTTCATGGCAGCCATATTGATATGAAATATAGGTTAAACGCTGGCGTTACCAATGGTACTAATTAATGTCCTGTTCCCTGACTCTGTTTGACCTGAATGAAATGAAACCTTAACTAGTATCACTGGTAACACCTGTGCTTACACTATTGTTTTATGCCTGAAAAAGGTCTATTGTTCTTTGTTTTCCCATGCTCTGCTGTGGTGGGCATCTGTAATCCAGCTGTTATCCGTGTCAGATGGACCCTGGAAACATGAAGTCAGGTTAGCTGGAGTAAGGAGGAGGGATTAGTCGGCTGATGTAGCGCTAAGCTATGTGGCCCAGCTATTAACATGACCATCATGGAGGTCTGGACAACATAAGTACACTGATTCACAGAATCTCTTTAAGTGCAACAGTGCAAACAACATGGATTTACAGTTGTAGTTACTCTCAGTAGGTGACTGATATTATTTTAGAGCTCCAATGATTAGTAGATTAATTGATGAGTCGATCACAAGAAAATAAGTTTTAACAAAAATGTCAAACATTTGTATGGTTGAGTATTATTTGAAAATTTTCAACACGGGTAGCAATACCTTGATTTTGATACCCTTTCCTGAGAGATACTTGTTTCATTACCAATTTTATAAATCAGTTTTAACAAAATTAAAATGAAATGACAAATTATTGCACAAATCTGTAGTTTCCTTCCTCAGCTCCTTTTTATACACTCAAAACTGTTTAATAACAAAAATATAAACCTGTTTACAACAATGTGGTTAATCTTAAATTGTCTGTTTTAACTTTGTTTTAATGTTTTAGCACCTTGGCATTTTTCCACTCAAAGCAGTTTTACAACATAAAAAAAATTAACCACAACTTGGAGATTTACTTTTAACGTATCGAAATTTGGTATTAAATGACATTTTTCCATACTCAGTAGTTTTGAACCAATTCTACAATCTGCTGCTATTATTCATATTGTATAATATTAAAAGAGTAATATTTGGAGTCTGGACTGTTGGTTTAACAAAAGAAGCAATCTGAGGACAGCTCCAGACGTCTCTTGGGCTCTAGGAAATTGGGTTGACCTTTTTTCCACATTTTTTAGACCTTTTTAGGCCATTTCATAGACCAAACAATTAATTAATTAATGTGAACATAATTGGTAGTTGCACCCCTATATCATTTGATAACTTTGGACCGATAACTACTACAGCAAAGATTTGTTGAGGATTTTACAGTCTTGTAACTGTTTAACCAATTTTATTGTCCTTTGTTGTGGCCATGTGGTGTCTCCACCAGAAGAGGTCAGTGTTGCATTGACATTCTGCTGCAGAGAGCTGCTGTAGGCCTTTCGTGCCACACTAGCAGCTCCAGTACTACAAGCTGTTATGATTCACTTACAGTTTTGTGACATCAGTCCCAGGCAGAGTGTTACGGTTTATTGTCAGTTTGTGGGTCCAAAAGGGTGTAGCTTTAAAGATGTTCAGGGAGGAGCAGCAGAGAATTGTTTACAGCAGCAGCAGACACAGTTTCAGTGTATTCACTCAGCTCTTATGTCACTGAATAAAAACTAAGCAAGGGCAAATGTGTGTTGGGGAAAAAGGGGCATTCTCTTTTGGTATGCAAGCACCAAGACCTTTTCCTCAGTGCACACAGACAATGGCTGCAGCCAGTGCCATTGTGAGCATGTTGTGTGTGTTGTGTGTCTTTGTTTGTCTGTCCTGGAGGCCCCCTCTGTCTCCCTGAGGCATGTCAGGAATGCAGTGGGAGAAGTGGGGGATGAGAGGAAGGAAAGAGGGAGGAAAGGACAGGAAGATGGTATCTTGGGGTGGGGGGGTGGGCATAGCTTGTGTGTTTTTGTCAATGTTCATTACCTGCTGTCCATCTTAACTGAGAAGGTCACCTCGTGGTTCGCTTTAGTCTGGGGAAAGTCTGCTCTCCCTCTCCCCAGGCAGTGGGCTGTGATATAATTGACCTGGGTGGAGGAAAATCTCTTGAAAGAGAGCCTCTGTCTCCACATGTGGCTGCTATCGTATGTACACACACACATTCACACACACCTCTTCACCATACACTCATTCTTGGCTCTGTAGGTATCTCACGTGTGAACGAAACTGTGCTGAACACTTGGCCAGGTGTGGTATATAGAGATAGCCTGGTCCTGATGGCGATAAAGTGCCTCCAACTGTCTCTTCTATTACAAGGAAAAACCAACCCTGAAAAAAAAGCGGGCCTCAGATTTTGATGGTCTTCTGTAGATAAGGAATTGGAATTAGCCGTGTAATCCCACCTGAGCAGGGAGCAGAAGAGATATACCAGAAAAGATGGGAGACACAAGCTCATATCCTGGACAATCCCACTCTTAACATCATACAAGTGCTGCCACTTCCTCTGTAGAGGAGTGCCCATCATATGGATCAGAATACAATCCATTACAGAGCTGACCTATTGGTTTCTTGAAGGGTAAGTTTGGTATTTTTCAACCTGTAAGTGCCTGTACTTACAGAAATAAATGTGCTATATGTACAACCATATAATCTTCAACTTCTTTTGGTTCCTGGTAAAAAAAACTTTTTATGAAGGTCCTACCTGGAATCCTTTCAGAGGGTTCTGCCTAGAACCCAACCTGAGGGGTTATACCTAGAATCATCTGCGAAAGGTTTCACCATAACCGCCTACAGAGAACCCTTCTGTGGTGAAATGGTTCCACCCAGAATTCACCCAGGGAGTTCTACCCCTTATATATTTATATATATATATATATATATTCATGTAGAACCCACCCAGTCTTACAAAGAACCCTCAATGAACCCTTTCTTCATGCACCATCAAAGTTTTTCTACAAAAAGTGCTTGTTTTGCCACTGTTAGGCTCAGATTGTCATTCTAAGTTTCTGACAACATTGTGGAAAGGATCCCTGCAGAGACAGAGATTCTATTTAAAGAGGAAGATACATTTTGTTTAACCAGAAACAGCTGTTTTGCTCTCACCAAACCAAACCAACCAAACCCCTTTTGCAAAACAGTAATTTTAACATTGGCATTGTCATATTCATTCAAACTTGACTGGTTTGGTTGAAATGAACCATGTATTCACTGTGTTAGATGTGAAAATATCAGGAGAGGAGCAAGAGGGAGGTCGGCCATCAGAAAAGCACTGGGGAGAAATGGTAGCCAAAATGAGTGTAGTGGAAAGACAAGCTAAGATGCGTTTGTGATTTTTTTTTTTTTTAGCTCTGGAGTTTGAATGGAGAAGGCAATGGCGATATTAAAATTATGGTTTTGCAAAGGGAGTCTGGTTAGCTTTGAGAGAGCAATAGAACAGCTGTTTCTGGTTAAACAAAATGTATCTTGCTCTTTAAAATAGGTACAGTATATCTCTGTAGGGATTAGGGCATACTTTAAAAATTACAATACCAGTACCAATGCCTGTACCCTTAAAGTGATAATGATACTAATAGAGTACTTTATTCAATACTGTTTTGTGACGGTTCTTCTTTATTGAGAAAGCTTGCAGTGACTGGCTGAAAGCAAAGCCATATTAACATTTTTCTAGGTCTGGATATCAAAAGGATTGATTGCAGCCAGGTATCATTGGAGAAGTTTCAATACTACTTGGTACTGATACCCAGTGGGGAACCTTTCCACAATGTCAGACACTTATAATAACAATCTGAGTTTTTCAGTGTCAAAAACTTTTAGTGGACTTCTCTTTTACAGGATTACATTGCAGCTCAGTTTAGCTTCAACCAGCTGCATCACTCTCCCTCAAAACTAGACCAATTTCACAAACTAATGTCCCTGACAGTCACTCAGACAAAAATAGAGTTCAGGTTGAAAAATCCAAAGCTACTCTTTAAGTCCTGTCTCTGAGCTTTCTCTTTTGCTAGTATGCTAGTACTGACTCTGTGCTAACCTGCTAACAAGAACACAAAAGCAGTCAAGTGTCAATTTATGAAACGAGACATTCCCACAAGACATTCCCGGTGTCTTTCTGTGTCAGGGGGCGTCTGAGTTTCTTAATTCTTAAATTTGCAGGACTTAGCAGACACCCTGGAGGAAAGGGAGGCTGGTGCTTTTAAAATGTTGTTAAATATTTAGTCATCCACTCAGGCGGGACCCACCGGCGAGATGATGCGTGCGTTCATGTATGGAGGGGTCTGTCTGTCTGGGATGTTTGCTGCGGTCCAGAGGGACACAGATATTCATGCTTCAGTAGAGCTTCAAAAGCATCTGCGCTTTCAGAAAGACGGGGCACTGCAGTGAAGCTCACAGCTAATAATCTGTAGTGGTCGCTAAGTGCCTGGAGACTGGTTTAGCCGGACTCCTGTCGGATGTGGCAGCTACAGCATGGCACATACACACATTTACTTGGATACAAGAACATTTTTAAATATGCATCAGGCAAAATAAGCTGTAAAACAGACACACGCAGTCACTAGCAATGAGACTTCTTCCTCTAGTCCTGTCCACATTTCCATGGCAACAGTCTTTTATGGCCTTTCTGGTGAATCACAGGAGAGTCTGCAGGTCTCTAAAAAGTTAATTTAGCTATATTTAAAGGAATAGTTAGACATTTGGGAAATAGGCTTATTAATTTTCTTGCCAAGATGATGGATACCACTGTCATGTACTTTAAAGCCACAGTTGGTAACCTCTATAAGAATAACTTGCTGAAACAGTCATTATATCCTGACAGTAGTACATGAGACAGACAACATGTTGAAAACAGGTTCCTCTAGCTTTTCCTAGGGCTTTTGCATTAGCGAGAATCCACCGAAAATAACCAATCAAGAGCCAGCTCACACCCAAAATGTCGCTCAACAGGACTCCCTGCCCTCCATGAAAGAAAAGCAAAATATTTTATTTTTCTCACACCTGCTTTATGTGTATAAATGTGTTTAGTTTCAGCTCAGTGTGAGACACTTTATGGCATTTTGCTTGCCAATGTATGGATTAGCAGTGTCCTTCCCTAAGACTCATTCCCAGGCTGTCAAATACCTTGGAAGCTGGCTCTGATTGGTTGTTTTCTCACTCATTCACATTGGATTCTTGAAAAAGCCATTAGGAACATGAGGAGCAGCCAGAATTACCTGTTTTTCACATATTATCTGCCTCATGTACTTCTGTCAGGATATACTGACATTTTCAGCAAATATGACATAAAATATTTTAATAGAAGTTACAAACTGTAGCTTTAGTTATGAATCTACAACCAGCAGCAGGTTACCTTAATGTAGCATAAAGACTGGCTCTGTCCAACAGTAGCAGCAGCCATCTACCACCACCTCTACAGCTCCCTAAATAACACTTAATATCTATATCATGTTTGTTTAATTCACACAAAAACTGAAGTGTAAACAAACATAACAAGTGCCGTTGTTACACGATGTTATGTGCTAGAGTATTTCCTCTGTCGTTTTTCACAGTTAAGCCAAATGTCAAGCAATTCCTTTATATTTATTTAAACACACACCGAGCAGAGTTTCATTGATTTTTCACCATGCAATGGCATCGTCTTTGTGCTGTATTTGTAGATTACTTTGTGTTAATAAGACTATTTAAGCGTTAATAATAGCATCATAAACATGTATTATTAGACTGTATGACATTTATAAGTACTTAGTAGGAAGAAACTTGTCAACAGTTGTGAAATAAACCCCTTCCGGAAGATTCAAGACTCCTCTGCTTCGTGTCGGGGTCCTGCATCAACCTGTTGGGATTTATTTCACAATAATGACCTGCTTACTGTAAATTATCCCTTATTTAACTAACACTTACAAGCACCTTAATAGAAAGTGTTGTCAGACCTTCATTTCTTGTGCCTGTTGTTTCAGTTTTCTATCAATGAAGCAGTCACATTGGTGCAGGTATGTTTATTCAGGGAGTGGTTTCTGGCAGCTGTAATCTCAGCATCTGCCTCAGGCTGTGGGTGTGGGGTCAAGAGGATTCATGAGGATGAGGGCCACACTGACCTGTTCGTAATTTGTTTCTAATGAACTCTAGAGTCGCGTGGCAAAGAGGGCCCCACAGGGACCTCAAGTACACTCAGGGTAACACTACCCTGAACCCTCCAGTCAGCTCCGCACCCCTGAAAGGTAAACAATAATATTATCCTTCCGAGCCAGTCTCGAGGTGAAAAAGGCAAAGCTGGGGTCAGTCTACATGCATGGATGTCTGTACTCAGAAATTTACCTGTGTGTTGTCTAAGGTGCAAACTGGAAAAGAATTAAATTCATGCCTACAGGCTATTTCTTTTTCAATCTCAGAGTGCACACACCCAGACTTAGTCATACAATTTAAAAACACCCCATGGGCAAACTGTGGTTATAAAGATAGGGCCTGTGCTGAGACCTGCAGCACCACTCCTACTTTAAAAGGACAGAGAAGAGCTCTCTCTCTCTCTCTCTCTCTCTCTCTCTCTCTCTCTCTCTCTCTCTCTCTCTCTCTCTCTCTCTCTCTCTCTCTCTCTCTCTCTCTCTCTCTCTCTCTCTCTCTCTCTCTCTCTCTCTCTCACACACACACACACACACACACACATATATATACTGAATTTCTTGTAATCATGTCACAGTATTTATTGTACATGTAGGTGCAATGTTTCGTACAGTATCTGAGCCCAATACTGAGAAAAATTGTCAAACCTCAGGCAACAGTCACACTGTTGAGACAGAGGTTCACACACTGCCTCGCTAATGCCTCCTGACATCTGTGAAATCCATAATATACATATTCATACAGTATGAAGATTAAGCATGTTGCCCCCAAACAACCCGCCAACGCTTACATGCTCTCTTCATTCATTTAAAAAACAAAACATCTATCCTCTCAACAATCTTTCCATCTTATTTTAGCACTACAGGACGACCTTCTCACTGTTTTAAAGGTGAGCGCCACCTGTTTTACACATCTGGGTCAGTTGACTGAAATGCTTACGCCAGTTTGATAGACCTACAATCAATCAGAGCTACAAAATGTGTGGCATAGTGCTGAGTGACACATGCTAGTTGGGCCGGTGCTTGGTCTGTTTTCAAGTAGGATCATAATGGAAGCTGCTTAAAACTTAAAATTACAGCTAAACAGTTCAATAAAATGTGTTTCTAAAAAACATTTGTGACAAGAAACAGGCAACACAATACAGTTTTGTTGGGCTGGTGCGTTACGCTCGAAACGCATGACATCACTGACATTTGACTTTTCAAATCTGGACGGTGAGGCTCTGCTGTCAGTCATCGACTCCACCCTGCCCCATAATAAATAAACTATTGAGATTGACCCAAAGAGATCCAGCAAGGGTGGAAATCTCTGATTTTTGGCAGATTCGTCTGGTTCCCAGGCTAGCAAGTCCACCAACTTGTAAAATGTGTAAATGTTGTTAGAAAGGTCACCACATAAAGTCCATCTGCCATGTAAAAACTTTCTAAAAGTATAATCTCTGTGTTGTATTGCCAGATGTGACGATGTTTCCAGCTGTCAGAGGAAGTAACAGGTCCCTGGACATCTACCTAATAGGAGGGTGCTGCTTTATCACACCATATCATATAAACAGTGAAATGGCCAAGAGCTGAACCGAATTGTAGAAGTGTGGAGCACTCTGCCCCAGAACAGCACTCAAGGGCTGTGGAAAATAAAAGGATGAGAAAGAAGCAGAGAGAGGTTAGAGAAAAGAGCAAAGGCAGAGGTTTCTCTGTTTCCCTCGCTCCACTCTGTGCTCTGTCATTATGTACGAGTTCAGCAGTTGAACTGCGCTCGCCACCCTCCACTAACACCCTAACTACTACCTTCTACCAGCGCTCAGACTGTGCTACGTCGAGGCAGAGAGGCCGAGGGAAGGAGACGGAGGAAATTGTAGGGTTTGAGAGGTCTTTGAAAACAGTTCTAGTGGATATAAATAGGTTGGGCCTGCATGAGGAAACAAAGCAGGATGGTCTGAATTTAGGAGAGTAGCAATACTTCTGAGGTACACTCTTAAAAATAATGGTTCCTAAAGGGTTCTTTCTGAAAGGCTGAGGTTCTACCTAGGACCATTTGCTTCTAAAGAACCCTTTTTTGAAGAAAGGATTTGTCAAGTGTGCTTTGTGAGATGAAGGGCTCCATTAAGAACCCCTTTCATTCAGAGAACCCTTTTTGAAGAAGGAGTTCTGTAAGGATTATCACAATCCTTGAGGCGCTTTTTCATTAAGGGTGCTTTGTGCCATAGAACCTCCTGAGTAGATCCAGATAAAACCCTGAGAATATAGTGTGATCTAGATAAAACCCTTAGAACATAAAAAGGCTCTCTGTAGAACTCACTGAGTGTATTCTAACCCTTGGAATAAAAAAGATTTTCAGTAGAATCCCCTGGGTAGGTTCTTGTCAGCACTTTTAGAAGGTCTAAAGCTTCTGGATAGCACTGGGTGAAACCATTACACCAAAAAAGGGTTCTCTGTAGAACCTTTCATCGGGAGTTCTGGGTGAAACCATTCACAGATGGTTGTAGGTTGTAGGTGCAGGTAGAACTCTCTAAAACAGTTACAACTGGAACATATAAAAACTTTTCTACCAGGAAGGGTTCTCCTAAAGTGACAAGCTGAAGAACCCTGCATGGTTCTAGTTAACATATTTATTTCTAAGAGTGTAGAGAGCAATTGTTGGGATCAAAAAGAACCTCTGGAGGAGGAGGGAGGTGAGAGAAGATTTGTGGGGTCAGATTTATAGTTTGAGCCAAAAAGGGCGGTAAGTTTGAGGAGTAAGTCAGTGTATGTTTGGGGAGGAGGTGGGTGGAGGCTCCAGAGGAGGAGGGGCGGGGCTTTTGCCAGGTGTTGAGAGCGTTCTCTGATGTCTGGTTCAACCCCCAAGGCTAAACAACTGTTCCTCGTGGGAGTGTGTGTGTCTGCGTGTGTGTGTGCGTATGTATGTGCCGGTACCCGCTGAAACATGCCCGGCCCTCTCCACACCACAGCTCACACACACACACACACACACAGACACACACACTGCACCGCCTGACTGCACTGCCTCTACTTTAGAGTCAAGCAATTTTCTGTCTCCTGTTAGTCCTCACACACACACACATGCACACACTCACCTCACTAAATCACAAAGGATATCTTTTTCTTCTCATGGTATCCTGACAGTCTGCCAGTGTTGGTACATGATTTTTCTTTTTCTTTTCTTTTTATCACTGGAGTATTTTCATCTCAGCTTAACCTTGGATTCCTCACAGCAAGTTGGGCACTTAACTCAGGTAAAGCAGAATATGACCTCTTGTAAAATTTGTTGAAGTCCGCTTTTCAACATTATACATGAATGTGATGTGGCTGTAGTCAAACCAAGTCAAAACTCCAGAGAGTTCAGAGTAAAAGTCAGAGAAATCGTTTGGCAGATGTAATTATAGCCTCGGGCACTGCATTCCTCTGCTTTTGAGTTTGTATGTAACAGAAAAGTTGAATATGAGGAGAACATGAAGGAGAGCCAGCTGCACATCCGTCCATGCATCTCAGTTTCCTCAGAGCTGCGTTCTGTGTGACCCTTTAACAAAGAGCAGGTTCATGCAGGCTGACCATATGTGGGTTGCTACTTGGCAAAGGAAGAATACCGTCAAATGTGCAGTGCATGTGTTGTATTTGAATCCTGTTTTAAATAAGCAAAGCTTTGTGCTGTACACCTGTTTTGAATGTTCCTTTACCTTGAGGAGCAGAGAAAGTGTAAAGCCGCGCTCAAAGAAGTAGCCTCGACAGAACCCAGCAGATCAAAATCTTTGTGTTGCCGATGGATACCTCATGTCACTTCAGGTCTTATGTTAAAAGTCGCACTTGCACATTCCACAAAGACTGCAACTGATGGGAAACTCCATGCACGTACTTTCTGCACGTGCACCTGCATGGAGGAACCAAGGAGGCTGTCAATTCCAAACAAATCAGTAAATTTGTTTAGAGGGTCTTGGAATACAAACTGAGAATTAGTCAGATTATAAGGTGCAGATGGCGCTTTGAAGCTTTGCTTTGCACTGGCCTTGTCAGCCCATGGTCCTTTCCTTGTGAAAGAAGCAAAACATTAGAACAAACTACCTTAAATGGGTAAAATCAGATTCACCAGGCTGAGGAGCCAGTCAGTGAGCTCTCTCATACTGCAGGCAATTCAACATGCTCAATCAGCCAGATGTGCCTGATGGCCAACGGTCTGCTGTGTGTTTCAGGTAGCAAAGATATACAGCAGCATTTGTTGTTGAAGAGTCATTATTACAGCCTTCAAATGTGGTTGAAAAGTAAAGTCAGTTTGGCAAGCTAGGTGGTCTGCTATACCATGCTTTGTTTGGAAGAGTGCCGTCTTTTTCTGTTTAGATTGACCTTCTGGCTGGTGGGTTTTGTGAAAACGTTACGTACAGACTGTAACCAGGGGAAACATAAACATAAACATCCAAGAACTACCACGGGTTATGAAGTTCAAGACAGGAGTGGTACTGTCTGAACTGTTCTTATCTGGTGTCAAAGTACAGTTTAATCAGCTGCCTGATAAACTCTCCTCATCTGCACATGCAGGTAAGAAAACAAAAAAACCCAGTAAAACCTATTTGTATTGATGAGTAACAATGACGCATAGGCGTAGACAAACTGTCATAAAGACAAATTTCCTGTTTGGGCACTGATGGCGGAAGGTTACTAAGAATTTCACAATGATGCAGAGTCATGTCACCAAGGCAAGCCGACTGCGATGTGGGTAAATCAGTTGGGGATGTTGCTATAATTAGAGATAACACTGTAACACTAGCCCTTTTTAAACAGAGATCCTGCAATGCTGCTGTAAAGAAGACTCATCGTTACATCAACTTATAAGCAAAACCAGCTTGATGTGTAAAAGCTCATTTATGCCCCCTTTACTTGCAAAAATAGATATGCCTGTTTCAAATAATGTAGCTGTCACTGCCTGCAGTACATACATCCATACCTCCAGAGGAGGCAAAAGTTTCTGACAGCAACAAACATGGTGACACTGGAGGGGGTTGTCATAACACCTCTTGAGAAATAGGCAAAAGTGGAAGCTGCGTTGTGGATGTCAGCAGTCTGTGCAGCCATTAAGTACGCTGCAATAGGTGGTTGGAGATTTTTCATTTCTCTAAAGCCAAATTTCAACCCAAAGTCCCCGAAACCTTTAGTCCCAGGAACTACAAGAAACTGTAAATTTCCTTCAGCCTTTGAAGATTAAGCAAATGAGTCTACTGATGTATAAAAAAGTGATGGTTGTTTTTACTCATCACTTTTGCCCACAGCTACGCCTGCATACCTTATCATTGTGGGTTGTCATTTCCAATTCCCACTGGATTTAATGGAATGTAATTTAGGCCCCGGTCCCTGTGGTGCGTTTCCACCACAGGACCTAAGTTACTTCCTCCAAAGGTTCCTAGTCCCTGGGGAAAGTCTCTGCAGTGGAAACAGAGCTTATTACTACCAACATGAGAAATTGAGTATGAACGTCATTTCCAATACTTTCTGACTTTTAAAACTTCTTTGTTGTGTCCTGTGGTCATGTCTCACTTGAACTCTTGGCTACATTGCTACACTGTCCCCCCATGACAGTAAGTACTTTATGTCAGAGAACAAAACATAAAAACCTTGTGTTAACCACATGCAAAAAAAATCATTGCTTTGAGAGGAAGTCTGGAAGAGCTAATATACTAATTTGCAGGTTTAAGGACTCCTGCAGCACTTTATTCTGTGTTTGAGCATTTTATACAGAACAGGGAGGTGGCATATTGGTGCAACACTCCCACCCTGAATTGGCTGTATAAACGGGGCTAATGTTTTGGGTGGAAAGGCGTAGCCTACAGCTACACACTCCGCCTGTTTGTCTGATTAATCATCCTGATTATCTTGTTTTAACTTATACTTTTTATACTTAGTGACTCTATGAGAGCTGCTACTCCAATTTCGTTGCACTGGTGCAATGACAATAAAGAGATTCTGATTCTGATTCTGATTCTGATTGATACACAACAAGACATACCAACACACCCTTCCTCTGATTCATTCAGCCATGATTCACCAAGTTCAGAGAGTCAAACTCCTCTTCCACATGTGTAATATCCTCTCTGTCATGGAAGTCAGCTTACCCTCATACCAAGTCTGAAACTCATTTTACTACAGAAGCCAATCTCCACCTTCTTCTTCTTCTCCTCCTCCTTTTCTCCTTCCTTTCTTCCAGACACCCCCTGTCCTTCACTACCATTCCCACTCCTGTTCCCTGCTAATTGTCCTCTTCCTCAAGCTGTCAGGAAGCATTATAGTCTAATGTTCTCACGCAGCCAAAATACAGCAGGAGACCATTCTCCCCCTCCGCCTGGCTCCTATGAAAACTATCAAAGAGAGGGTACGGGCAGTGAGTGGCAGAGCGTGCTGTGGAGGAAATGGGGATTTATGTAGCAGTGAGGAGACGGCCTCTAATGTTATAACTTTGTGTCAGTCCCCATTCTGCACAGTCACGAATACGCACAAACACACACACTTGCACACAGACTGGCTTTGTAAGTAAGAACGGGGCCTAAGGAGATAAAAAAAAACAAGGTTTATTGTAAGAAGGCAACAAAAAGAGAGTGAGAGCTGGGAATTGAGAGAGAGGGTTTATGTTTTCCAAGCAGAGAAGGATTTTAAACTCCTATCCATCACCTCTGCTGTCTGTTGTCGGAGGAATAAAGGGTTGAGTCAGACACACACACAGTGGCCTGTGTTTGTGCTGAGTGTGTGTGTGCTTGCGTGGACATGTGTGCTAATTTGGGTGGAGCTGAAACATGAAACACTACTCCTCTCTGCTCCTAATTATAGAGTGTGTGTGTGTGTGTGTGTGTGTGTGTTTTTGGTGCGTGTGTGTGTATAAGTGAGCGGTAGAGAAGTGGGTTGTGAACTGGTCTGTTTATATCGGGCTAAAAATACACGTTTAACTCACGTCTACACACCCACACAGACCCCAACAAAACAAGGATATTTTTGCCTCCTTGTTTCTTACTCTGTTACCTAACGTGTGCATTCATGTGACTGTGTGTGTGTGTGTGTGTGTGTGTGTGTGTGTGTGTGTACGTGTGTGTGTGTGTGTGAGACAGACAGAGCATGAGAGAGAGACTTTGTGCCAGGTCATGCAGAGAGCTTCATCTGTTGCTGTAACAGAACACTTTTATCTCTTCATATACCCAGAATAAGAGAATAATCATTCCATCAGACTGATGAAGGACGTCAGCTAATGATTATTTTCTTCATCAGTTACTCACTTAGTCTGTAAAATGTCAGAGAAAGGTAAAACATGTCTGTTTCAATTTGTTTAAGCATTAAGAGATCCTCATAATGCTTGTTTTGTCCAACCAACTGTCCAAAACCCCAAAATATTCAATCAGCTGTCACATTAAGGTGCAGTCACTGATTCTGGGGAAAGATAGTTGATTGTTGAGTCTCATTCCCAGGTTGTGAAATAATGACATTTTGGGTGTAAGACTCAACAATCAACTATCTTACCAACCTGTGATTGGCCAAATGTGTCCTGTCATGGGCAAGATTAACTAAATCCTGAAATCAGAGCCAAGAGGAGGAGCAGAAATCTACTATTCTCTACATTGAGCTTAAAGTAAAGTGATGTAATGACACCAAATACTCATGGCATGATAATACCACTATAAAAAGTCCATAAATATCATTACCATGTAATATCACAGTAGATATTGTCAATGTGAGACATATTTTTTGCAATATTCAATATATTATTACATCCTACTATTATTATGAGTGATAGTCTGACTAATAACTAGAGGTTAACCTATATCGGCCGATCACTATTGATGAATGACGGCAAAAATAAACTGCCTTTAAACATCAGCAAATCAGCCCATTCGAAAAGCTTGAACAACATTTTTGGCTTGTAAAGTGACAATCAATTATCAGAGTGGTTGCTGAAATGGTTCTGGCAATGCGCCGCTGCAACTACCGGTTTGATTCATTAGCAGTTAATTAGCAAATTATTTTCCTGATTACTCAATGATTTTGGTCTGTAAAATGTCAAAAAATAGAAACAAAACCAAAATTTTTCACAATCACAATATTTTGTTTTCTGTTTTGCTTTAAAAAAAATATATATATACATTTTTGTCAATCAACTATTTGATTAATGGACAAATTGTTTACATTGTAGAGTAATTGACTAATTGAAACCAGAACCCATCAGCTATCGTCTCTTGACAATTTAGCCTCTGAAGGCAACAGCTGATGTTGTTGGACTTCTGGTGTAGCCAGCCATTATTCAGGCGAAGACTTCCTCTTCCATCCACAGCTCATTGTTTACACTCTGATTATCAACTTGAGATGTAAAAACTGAGTTGGAGGCTATTCTCCATAAGCACAGATCTGCATAGGAGTGCACACAAGTTTTTAAAAAGCAGTAAAAATCTAAATCATTGTCAGAAAGTAGCCACTGGGTTCCAAAATAGCATTTCAGCTAGTGCATCTGACTCTTTAGCTTTTCATGTGGGCTGTTCACAAATTCTCCTCAAACGTGATTGGTTGGTACTTCTCAGACTACAAATGGAAACCAGAATGCTTCTGATACCAAAATCTTGTCCCTTGCCTACAGATTCTGCATATTCATATGCATATATCTGTTTAGCTTTAGAACAGCTTTAGTTATTTTCCACATTTTCATGATTTCCTTTTTGCTTTCCCCAATCATTTATCTGTCGTCGAGACAACAAGAAGCACAACTCATCCGTCTCAGCTGCTTATTATTCACTGTGACTCACAACTCCTGCTTCTTAATGTACTTTGTCATTGCATAACAAGTGTAATTGGTGGTCAGTTAGTCATTTACTTAGTGTACAAATTGTTGACGCATTTAAAGATGTGAGACAAATATTAATACAGCTTGGTGGTCTCAGCATGCTCAGTCTTTCCACCACCAACTGTAGACAGTCCTCATTAGAACAACCTCTGGTGGCTGATCATAAGACTGAGCACACTCACACACATACACTCACATGCACTCCCTGGCCTTCCACATCAGTTCCTCGCTGTCAGAGGGAGCTCATTACTGCCAGAATCTGGCCCTCACACTGAGCCAACCTGCTTTGCTATGCAGTGTTTTTACACTGGCACAAAATGTCAGCTCGCTAAAAGCATCTGTGCTCCCCTCTTCCTGCTGCGAAGGAGAGGGGAGGCAGACGAACAGAAAGAGAGGCAAGGAGGAGGAGGACGATGGAGAAAAGTGGTGAAAAGAAAGCAAATGTAGCCACACTGAAAGGCCACAGAGAAAGAGAGGGAGAGGAAGGAGGGGGTAGATGGCAAGGAGGCTGAAAAGAGAGAGGGCAAGCTGTTTGTCGAAAAGAGGGAGGAGGCGTCGCAGCATGACTGAGAATCCTGTTTTTTACCACGAGCTCTACTGAGTGTTACGGAGCATTATTTACCACCTACTGTAGCGTTTCCACCTCTCTCTGTATCCACACTCTCAAAAATAAGGGTTCCAACAGGGTTCATCCTAAAGGGCTGAGGTTGTACCCAGAACCATCTGCTTGTGAAAATGAAAAGGCTTGTCAAGTGTTTTCGTAACACTAAGGGTTCCATTAAGAACCCATTTCATCTAAAGAACCATTTTTGGGTAAAGAGCTCTTATTAGAGGTTACAGTTGTCGAGTTTGAATTAGATATTTGTTGAAATCCTTGAAGAACCCCTTGGGTGGGTTCTAGATAAAGCCCTTAGAATATAAAAAGGTTCTTGGTAGAACCCCCCGGATGGGCTCTTGTTAACACCCAGAAGTTGGAAAAGCTGTGGATAGAACCCTCAGAGAGGGCTCTGGGTGGAACCATTACACCATAGAAGGGTTCTCTGTAGAACCTCTCATAGGGAGTTCTGTGTGAAACCTTTCACAGATAGTTCTAGGTATAACCCTTTATGTTTGGTTCCTGGAGGGCTGACCTTCTACCCAAAGGACTGTTGAAATCTTTGAAGAACTCCTTTGTGGGGTTCTATATAAAACCCTTGGAATATAAATAGGTTCTCAGTAGAACCCCTTGGTTCTAGATAAAAGGGCTGAGGTTCTACCCAGTAGTATTTGCTTCTGAAGAAATTTGTTTTTGAAGAAAGGGTTTGTCCCTTTTCATCTGAAAACCCATGTTTCGGGTGAAAAGGGATTTGATTTAGAACCCCCCTTTTCAGGGAGTTCTTGATCAAATCCTTGTAATATAAAAGGGTTCATGGTAGAATTCCTTCAGTTGGTTCTAGATGAACCACTTGGAATGTAAATTGGTTCTCAGTAGAACTCCTTGAATGTGTTCTTGATAAAACCCTTATAATATAAAACTGTTCGAGGTAGAACCCCCACAGAGGATTTTGGGTGGAACTATTACACTAGAGAAGGGCGTGGAACCTCTCATAGGGGGTTCTGGGTGAACCCTTTCACAGATGGTTCTAAGTATAACCCTTTGTGTTGCGTTCTTATTTCTGAGAGTGCAGTGGTAGAGTGAAGCACATGTTAGTCACTCTGTTATCAGCGACTTATGATTAGGTGTTTGTTATTTCTGTTTGCGTCTATAAATATGCACACATAGCAGCAGAGCAAAAATACACAGAGCCCCACATGAGCGGTGTTTTGATGTGGAGGGAAACGAGGATGAGACGAGTGTGTGCTCTACAACACACCCTCACAGCGAGAGTGACACCCATAACAGCGATTTTTTGCAGCTCTGCGCAGGCATAAATTACATACTACTGTTGAAGTTTGCCATTAGAATCAGCACACAGCTATACTTTAGCAGAAAGGCACTTGTCTTTTGGATCTTAGATTTACACCACCCCAGACGAAGATCTCATAATGTGGCCGGTGTGTGGGAGGCTAAACTGCAGTCTGTTGTCTCCTCCTGTCTCCAGTTAATAATCTTTGTTCTGAATCTTCTTTGTGCTCATTTAAGCCACTTACATAATCACAGTTATTGGAGTTTGTTTGCTGTTGCAGTTTAAATGTGGCTAATACTCATAATTTGAGAATGAGGAGCTAAACGTGGTTAGTGTCAAATATTGTTTTCTTTCTTGTGTGTATAAACAAGTGCTGTCTCGCTCCCCACCTGTGCGATGACTCAGATTGTAACCTTGACAACCGTGTGAAGGTCAGCAGGGGGTGTCTTCGGAGTGACTGCTGCCATGGTGATAGAGGAGAGAAAGGGGGTTTCTGTGGCTTCTTGTATCAAAGCATGGCTCATGTTGGACATCAAAGTTTTTTTTTTCTTTTTTTGCTCCTGTGTATGCGGGTACTTGCCTTAGAGAAACCAGTCCACTGCATTTGTATTCAAAAGGGAGAAGCATCAGTTTGAGTCTATATTTAAGGGTTAAAGAGTCTCAGATGAGCAGTCTAATATGGGCGTCATCCAACAAAGGTCCACTACAAGTCACCAGTTATTATCAAACAATTGTCGATCACTAGAGGGCAGAAAGTAGACACCGCAGCAAATTCACAGCAGCAGCCCTTATTGTACTAACTTACAAGTTATGTTGGCTAATGTATTGGCAAAAAGCTAACTTAACATCTCCAGCAGAATCACAGCAACATGAGATTGAATTGTAGAGAAGATCTCTTGACTTGCCATATGTTTGACTCTCTTCACCAGCCTCTTTTTAATCTCTCTGCCATTAATCGCTTGGCTTTACTGTTTCCCCCCTACTTACCGTATGCCTATAAACTCAGCATAAGCTTAAGCATGCTTTTACGAGGCCCAGTCGGTAGCTTTCACTGTAAGAAAAACAAGTTTATCACAGGTCAATGTCATGCACAGATAATTATATCCAAGGTTAGTGTGACAGGATGGGCACTGTTCCAGTCTGCCCCAGCTGGGCACCATGCACAAGGCCAGACCAGAGCCTGTGATGTGCAGGCTCGAGCACAGAGATCAGAGCAGGGAGCTCATCGATCCACTTCCAGGTCATTAAACCCAAGAGTGGTCTTATCGAGAGGAAAAGCAGCGTCACCAAACAGAGATCAATACCGGATAGAGAGATCTGGCCTGAGAGGAGGGATGAGATAACAGGAGGTGTTAGTAGCCAAAAAAAA
>JAJHUR010138797.1:6392-43004 GCA_027495735.1 Lutjanus campechanus
AACCCTTGGGTGGTGCATGTAGTGTGCTACTATGATACCGTATGTCGACTATTTTTACACAATTTACATAATGAGTTTGAGAGAGTTTTCAGCTGACTTTAACATCATTATAACACACAGGCTGCTGTTATAAGGTGCACGCAGCAATATAAGCATCCATCGTACATACTAGTTAACTAATGTTCCTGAATTATGTTCAAAGAACATCGTACTGTAATCAGGTTTTATATGGACTGGAAATGAACTGTTTGGGTTTCATCAGGGGAGCTGGTTCACTGATTACATGGCTGAATAAAGTGAAAAAAATACTGCACATGAAGGAGCAGTTATAGCAGCATTCACTGGCTTTTCTCACAAACAAGCTGTGACAAAACTTTTATTCATTAATAAAGTTGTTGTGGTGAATGTATTAAGAAACATTTGCTTATTTACACACCACAGAGTCGCGGCAAATCTAAGTGCAACTTCTAGCTCTGTTTTGGTCTCCACCAGTTCCTGGGGGAAATGTCTGGCTCTTTAGCTGCTAAATGCTCCACTGTGTTCACCAGCTAGGCACCAAATTTATGTGACCGCAGGAACAGTGGATTTTCTGAGTGTTTGTTTGAGTGCTAATAACAGCTGTGTCTGAGAACAAGGTTGACGAGAGCTGTGAGAGAGAACTAAAACAGTAAAATTTGGAGGCTATAAAATCAAAACAATGAGGTGAACAATATTTAAAAAAAAGCTCCAAAAAGGTGAGAGGGGCTGCAGAGTGAGTTGATAATTCACCATGCATTCATCACTAAAAGCATCAACATTCGTATTACACACACAGTCGTTTGATCTATTGTTAATATAAGAAATATTGATTAGAGCAGCTTTAACATACAGACGTTTGATGTTCCTGATGCAAGATGTAGGGGGAAAAAAAGCCGACGGTGTGTGAAGAAAATTGTTGATATAAATTGGAAATGCCATTACTATCAGTGGAAATATTCTTTTTTTTTGCAGCCGGTATGCAATAGCAGCCTGCAGCTAGCTTGTTAGCTGGTGGCTGTGCCCAGCTGACTCAAAGAGAAATCCAGACAACACTGCAGAAACTGTCACATTTAAACATCAGCTGAGCCCATCTCCCCGAGACGTGAAGTGACAGGAAAGCACGGGTGAATTTCATTTTTTGACACTTAAGTACTCACAATTCACAATAGTGTTTGAGCTAGGAGCTGCTTATGTTTCATTATTTGATTAACTTGTTTTTTTGGAGTGTCATTTTGACAGACACCAGCAGGACGAGGGAGCACTCTGGAGCCAGACAATGGCTCATGTGCAATAGAGAGAGGAAAGCAAACTTCGGTGAATAAGAGAAAATGTATTGCATATATGTTGCATGTGTGAGTTTGCGTAAGTGTTTGAGGCCCTGAATTTCTTATATACCAGATAAGGCGGTATGTTACTTCATTAGCCCAATTTACATTGATGGAAAGGCTGAGTTGCACCAGCAAGGATTCACTTTTGCACCCCATTAAATCATGGTTTAAATTATGTTGCACCAAAGTTTAAAACTAGCTTAGAGTGACAGTGACTAACAGGTAGATTTGTTTAGTGTACACCTCTATGAAATGTCTTTATTTCCACACATGCATGTCCAGGCCCCGTCTTTCTCTGTGGAGGCCAATTTCTGCTGATGTGACGGAGGAAAAAAAATCATTATATTGAGAAATTATAATGAGAAACTTTCTCAAAACAATGAGTTTGTAGCACAAAGTAATGACTTTAATTCTCAAAATAATGACTTTAATTCTTAAGCTAATCATTTAAAATCTCAAAATAATAAGTTAGCATCTCAAAATAATGAGTTTCTATCTCAACATAATGACTTTAAATGTCAAAATAATGATTTAACATCTCAAAATATGACTTAATATCTTAAAATAATGAATTAGTTTTGTTAGGTTTTTATTTAAAGACGGTGTATAACAAAGGCTGTAGCACTATCAATAAAGGCATGAAAAGTAATAAGAACAACTCATATATTTAGCTCAGTTTAGCTTAGTTTATTTATAAAAGGGCAGTGTGCAATGACATTACGCATTTACAGGAAATGAAAACATGGTTGCACCAGATTTAGCAAGACACCAAGTTCCATCTTTAGACACAAACCAAGCAGACGCAATAGATAAAATTTAAAGTGCATTACAAACTAAAGTAAGTGCAGGTGCCTTACATAGTTAAAGCAGTGGGTACACACTGCACAGTGCAAAATGCAACATGAAATACACAATAACTATCTTATAAAGTGACCAGAGTGTCACAGCAACATTTGAAATGTTATTGATTTAATGACTGAACAAAATATCAACATATTCATATTTATTTTATCATCAGTTCTCTGGAAAACTGTCATCTGAAACACTGGATCAGCTCCTTCAGAACAGGCACCGTGTAAGTAGACCTAAGATTGGATTCTGTATGAGGTGGTTCATATGCTGTAATAACATCCTTCAAACGGCACACGTCAGCTCCTCGGAGGGAAACGCTCAGACGCACCACCTGTGGAACGAGACACCGACTCCAGAGAGACACTCACACTTCCATATTTTTTTTTTTTTCATAGGACTTTCACATTTACAACTTGGCACAGAGTCTGGCACTGTTGCCATGGTGACGGCTCTGTCTGTTGACCCGGCTGCCCAGCAGACTCATAGTTGGCACACACACACATACACACACACACACACTTTCACACACATGGCACATTCTGTCAGCATGTTGGCGAGGTTGCCAGTGTTCTCTCTCACACTCGCTCTCACGCACACACACATATGCACACATGTGAACACAAATAAACAGAGGATGGGTTTCACCATGGAAAAAAAAAAAAAAAATCTATGGCATCTGTACATTTTTCTCTCCGGGGAAATTTTGCGGAATCTGGTGGCAATCAAATCTTCATCGCCTCTTCCATTTCCTTCAGAGCAAATAAAAAAGGAGGATAGATTTATAGAGACACTTCCACACAAACGCACACACACTCACACAGCATCTCTCTTCTGTCGGCCTTTGTATTCGAGCTCTCAGTATTAAGGACAAGTGGTCACAGGTGGAAGTGACTGATGCTCAAATGGAGACCCTCCCCCTCTCTATTTGCCTCTGTCACGTGGAGGGATGTGTGTCATTGTAACCCGCTTTTTCATGCCTGTGGATATAATGACCCAGATGAGAGCCACACACACACACACACATACACACACTGACACGTTTCTACGCGCACACACACACACACAAGTGCTGACATGTTGGGTCCCCCTCCTCTTCACTGGTAATGAATGCTGATGAGGTAGTCAAGGGAATCACTGGAGTCCAACACATAGCCGTACAGCTAAATAATGATGTCCATACTTGAGGCAGGAATGATGTGTCTTTTTTTTAAAAAACAACCTGAATCTACTTCGTGCGAGACTGGAGGAAGATAAATGTTGTGGAGCGAGATCATTATTTTTCCCCCCAGTGCCAAAATGTCTGCCTCTTGCTGCTCTCCCTCTCTCAAATGTGATAAATTAATAGAATACACGTTTTGCTTTTTTTTAAATGTTATCATCAGCTGCCCATTTTAAGAAGGTGCTAGCGATACCGCTTTAATCGTGCCTGAAAAGCTGAGCCCATCAAGGCCTGATGCCAACAAACGTCTGTCCAAAACTGACCTGAACACGACCCTCATTAGCATATGTCAGCCCGAACCCGATTACAGCCCGACATTTTTATTAACAAGCATCACTCTATGCAGCAAACAGTAGGAGTTTTCAGTGACGGGGACAATACATGCAGGGAATTGGAACTGGCAATGACTAAATTGGGTGGAAAAATTAAAATAAATAAATAAATGAATAAATATAGTACAGCCTGAACCTGACGTGAGCCCGTGAAACATGTGAGAAATAAGGACCGACCTGACCCGAACCAGTCGGGTCCCATCAGGTTCGGGCACAGATCTCAAACTCTAACTTGTGACCTTTAACATCCACAGGTTTGACTCACTGTCATAACCTGACTTGACATTTATGTGGCTTTAGCGCCGAGGAAGTAGTTTGACATTTTGGGAAATATTCCGGGAGTTAAATGAGAAGACTGATACGGCTCTGGCTCTCAAGTGTGTACGTTAAGTACTGAGCTAAAGCCAGGAGTTAATTAGCTTAGCATAGCATTAAAAAACTTGAAGCGGGGGGAAACGGCTAACCTCACTCTCTCAAAAATACACGTACTAACATCTCTAATGATCACTAATTAACAAGTATCTTGTGTCATTAACTTTTTAAATCTTTAAATCAGAAACCTCACAAATTGTTTTTGCATTTCTGTGTCGCAATTGAACATTTAATCTGTGATTTTTTTTTAGTTTTTTTTTAGAGTTGTGGTGAATGCGTGTTTGAACTTTGGGCAGGGTGAAGCTGACAGTTTCCCCATGCTTCAGCTTATTCTGCTTTTTAAGCTGAGTTAAACATCTGGCTCTAATTCCGTACTTAGCATATAAATGAGAGCATCAATCTTCTCATCTGCGAAAGGCATGAATGTTGAACTATTCCTTTAAACTGCAGTAGCTGATCAACATCAAGCCATACTTACTACAACCTAGAAACTTCATAAATAGGTTTCAAAACCAAAGCAGTGAATTGTCATTCCACAGGAAAAAAAATCAAGTTTTCAAAGTTTCATAGACTTTTAGAGCTTATGCACACTGTTCAGTGCCACAAACAGGTTGTTATAACAAAAACGGGGGGATAAAAAAAGTGTGAAGGCCGTAAATTGAGGGAAATACAGAACCCTGGAAGGAAACCGGGAGAGTCCCCCTGGTAATGTGGGAAGATTAACAAGTATGTGTCCAACAGTTACACAGCATTAAAGGTGTGGTAAGCGAATCTGGTCTATTGTTGAGTCCCATTTCCAAGTTACGTTTTGGGAATTAGACTCAACAGTCAATTATCTGTGAATGGGCAAAGTCTCCGGTCACAGGCCAGATTTTCTAAAGCCTGAAAACAGAGCCAAGAAGAGGAGCTGAAGTCTAGTTTTCTCTCAGACCAGTCGAATTACATTATGCTTAAAGGTTATTATTGAACTTGAGCCCAGTAATGCCAGAAATTAACTACCCACCCCTGGTTTGATTTGTTGGCCAGTTGTATTTTGGCCACTTGAAAAATGTAAGTCTGCTTTTAGCTCTGTTTTGGCCTCCACCAACTCTTGAGGGAAATATTTGGCTCTTTAGCTGCTAATTGCTCCACTGTGCTCAGTTGCCAACCTTTCTGTTCTGCCATTAAGAGCTAGAACCAAAACTATGGGCCTGAAAAGTCAGCTGAAAGACACTCGTCACTACAAGGGGACCATTTCACACTCCAAATAGTCAAGTGATTAATTGTTAATATACCAAATATGGATTATAGTGGGTTCAAGGTTGGGTTGATATTAACTTTGGAGACAAACTCCATCTAAATATCTAATAACAGCTAATTTCAGCTCTTACTGTAACACACAGTATTAGCTAAAAACAAGTTTTCTAGGACTCCTGTTTACTCTCTTTAAACATTGCACCAGTAAACATCTCTTATCATTGCTGCAAACAGGATTTTGGAATGATTTATTCAAGTTTTCAGAGGAAACAACTTCTTGAAAGTTGTCATCTGAGGTTTGATTTGCAATTAGAGAAACCAGCTAGCTTGCAAAGATTCTGAAGCAACTCGTGCCATTTGTGTTCATCTTCAGCAGTGAATCCGTGCATGCATACACACACACACACACATACACACACACACACACACACACACACACACACACACACACACACACACACACACACACATTAATTTAACATCAAACACACACATGCACACATGCTTTTACACTCTAAAGAACATTCGGCTGTGAAGTCCTCTGATCAAAATCAAAGACCCACACCATGTGCATTCAGCAGTGTGTGTGTGTTGTATGTGTGCCCGCGATGCCTCCTGCTTGTGTGTGTGTGTGTGTGTGTGTGTGTGTGCCCCAGCTGTCTCACAGAGCTCCCTGTTGTTTGGCCTGCCATGGCAGACGGAGCCAACGCTGTAAACTCTGTGGATCGATGCTCGTTTGGAGGATTTCTCTATTTAATTCCACCTCAGTCAGCAGCACCACATCCTTTTCTCTGTGTGAGTTTGTGTGTGTGTGTGCGTACGTGCGCACAATCAGGTGCACTAATATGTGTCCTTGTGTGTGCACATTTGTGTTTCAATCTTCATATTGAGTTGTCTGTGTGAGCATGTGCAGAGGAATGCTGCAGGAGGTCTTGCTGGTGTGTGTGGATGCTAAGATCCATGTGTGCACTTCTGTCGCCTACACACACACACACACAAAGAGCTAGGAGTCTTGCAGCAGTGGCTAAAGACACACACCATCAGTCTGTCTTGCACCTCCCCCTCGCTTTCATTATACTCACAATGTTATTACTTGCACACACCAACATCAGCATATTGATTTATTTTCCCCACTACCTGCTTTCATTTAATATGCTAACACACATGCACACACACGCTCTTCATGCCAGCACACACACACACAGACAGGTAAACGCATGGATGGTGGCACATATACATATACATACACTGACACCACAGCCACGCACATTTAAGAAAAATAGTTTGGATTATTATGGATAGTCAGTGTATTAGCTACAGTAAATGCCAATGCCTAACCCTTACCTTGCATAGCATGGGAATTGCTGGTCTGCCGCTGCCTCGATCTGTTAGTTTGTTAGTGTTATTGTGTGACTTTGGTGATTTAAAATGTTGGTTCTGATTCACTGATGATAGACAATAAAAGAAACACACTGAACGATCGAAGCAGTCATAGAGTAGCAACTCCCGTGTTCTGTGAGGGAAAATTATTGATTTTGTCTATGGAGTTTGGTTGGTTTGGAGACAGTAACAATTGGCTTGTGTAACAACGGTTTCCCATCAGAAAAGGCTGTCTGATCGCAAAGTAAAGCAGTGAAAATATTCTAAATATAGTGTGCACTTAAACTGATATAGATTTTTTTTTTCAGATGCACCTTTCTTAAGTGGCTAAAATACATTTTGTTTCTGACCCTGACCACAGCAGTTCATTGCGTGCCCCTCTCTGCTTCTCCTAACTGGGGGTGCGCCGACCGCCATCTACTGCAGCTGATACACTGACTATTGATAAGTGCCTCAGACAACCTTACATTAAATAATCTGCAACTATCCCTTTAATATGCTAACACACACTCTTAATGTCTGCACACACACACACACACACACAAACACACAGGTAAATGCATGCATGATGGCACACACACACACATACATGCTCTGACACCACATTAACACACTTATATGCACCATCAGTGGAGACCACCCACCCCAACAAACCAAAACACAAGCTGTTAGCTTTTCTCCTCACCAGTTACCTCCCCCCTCTCCTCCCCTTCTCTCCTCTCCCTCCCTCCCATTGTCACATCAGGGACTTCCAGCGCTCCCAACACGTTGCCGCCATCACGGCCCTGCAGATGTCACTTAGCTGCAGACACACCTCTTCATTTCTCCATCCATCCCTCCGCCTCTCATGGGACACGGAGGAGGGACAGAACAGGGAGCATTGAGTGCATGTGGGTGTGTGTCGGTGTATATGTGTGTGTGTGTGTGTGTGTGGCTACAGAGGGGGGAAGGGAGCCGTGCAGGTTAATGAATTAGTAATTAGGATTGACATTGCGTCTGCAGTGGGTTTCCCCCAAACTATTTGCACCACTCCTCTCCGTCCGGTCATCTGTGCTTCCTCTGAACTCTCTTTGTCATCTTCAACCCTCTTCTCCACCCCCTCCTCCTCCTCTCCTCCCCTCCCTGTCTCTCTCCTCTCCTTGCATAACCCCCCTCTACCTGTCTCGCTTTGGGGCCTCGCCTCTCTAACCTTCTCCTCCCCTTGCCTTCAAACGCTCTCCAGGCTCTTTTGTTCTGTCCACATCTTCACTCTTGCTTCATGCATCTCTCTCTTTTTCTTAATTCCTCTCTTCTCTTCTTTTTCAGCCACTCCCCTCTTCTTCTGTCTCCTTCTAATGTGCTATTGATCATGAAGATCACTAGATTGGAGGCTGAGCTTCTCCAATCCATGCAGGCGTTACATTAAAGCCTGGCATCACTGGCCATTACAAGGAGATCCCTGAAGAAAACATTGTAAAATTTTGGCAGCAGACGACGCAGAGCCATATGTGTGACTGTTTACTGCCACTGTGCTTCTGTTTATGACCTTGAGGTGCACCCGTAAGAGGGAGAGCACTGTGTGTGTATGTTTTAAAGACAATACAAATGGTTTGGACCTGCTCCTGGCTTGATTTAACTGTGCTGGTTTTACACGTGGGAGATGAGTGAGAGTGAAAGAGAGCAGGTTGAAAGGGAGTGAAAAATGGGTGGTGGGCATATGCTGGTACAGTGGAAGAAATGTCCTCTGTGCTTTGTCAAGGGCAGCGTGGACAGAGGCTAATTTATACTATGTGCAGCCAGATAATATGAATTGCTTGCTTGTCATTGAGGCCGAAAATTTAAAATGCAAACTATGTAGGATTTTACAAAAAAAAACAAAACAAAAACAAAGCATAGACTCTCACTCAGTCATCACTCGTGACCCACCAGAAGTGTGTGGCAGCACCTACATCTGCAGAGACTCCGCCCTACCTTCTTATTTTCTCATTATTTTGCTGTGCTTGGGAGGCTTTACCACCCCAAAACGTCTGTATCTGAGATCCTAGGAATAAAACTCAAAATTTCTGGTACAAACAGCAACTGAAAAATCCTGCTTATTCTACCTTTACCTTTTTATGTTCGATCCTCTGCCATCCAACAGACCAAACATGGCGGCATCAGGACAGGCTCAGAGAAAACATCATTTGCTTTTTGACAGCAGAGATATTTTAAACCATGTTGTTTTATCACTCTCTTTCTGTCATGGGAAAAAAATCACCCCCCAATCCATTCCCCAGCTTGACAAAAGCATGTGTCCACAAACACAAACACATACAGTACACAGTATCTCTATAAATATAGACACACAAAAGAATGTACACTCTATTAATAACAAATCAAAGTTTTTTGAGAAAATGTCAGCTCACGCTGGAAGCTATTCATCTTTGTTCCCCAGCCTACATAACTGATTGTCTCCTTTACAGTGGTTTAATTAGTGGTATTTCTCTTTTGGATAGGCTGTAATTATGGTCCCGCCACAAAAGAAGGAGTATTGACAGTCTCCTCCAGAACCTTTAGAGAAGAGGAGCTGACAAAGATCAGCAGAAAAGTACTGTAAAATACCACAAGTGATGAGTGTCTTCTGTGGTCAAAGTGACTGTCAAGACAATTTCGATTGCTTACAACAGATTGACCGAGAGAAATTTATGTTCAGTATTTGATAGACAGACATCCTGTCCAGGGTTATCTACACTTCTCTCCCAGGGTGTGCTTGAGCTCCAGCCCTGCATGACCCTGCGCAGGATAAGCAGGTATACATAATGAATGGATAGAATGAAAACTTTGTTTTCTACAACAGTAACATTGTTGGAATATTGCTAATGCTGATGGCTAGCAATAATTGCAGCCTTGTAACTTATCTTTAATAAAACACTCACACTGTAGGCTATGTGAAACAACAGGTCAAAGGTCAGAGACATATCGCTGTTATAACAAAACATAGAATAATTGCAATGTACTAAAATGTAACACAAACATCTGAAACTACAAAATACAGCTCAACAAACCTGGTACCTTGATCAACTTTCTCCTTTTCCTGTAAAAGCGACATAGTCACATCTTACGTTAACTAATGACAGCAAAATAACTTGCTAATGCTGGCAAAATGCGAGTTGACTAGCTGGCTAATGTTAGTGAAACACTGGCTAACTAGCTAGCTAATGATTGATGTGGATCAGTTAACTAATTAGCTAGTCTTATGCTAACATTTGGTAACTAAAGGTGTGAATATATGCTGCATTAACAGGTCCCCCAGCAACTTTTAACCATCTTCAAAAGAGGTGACAATCTTGATAACGTTAATTGGAGCACAGAGTGAAAAGGGGCGGGACTCAAGCAAATACTAACATCTCATTTGCACTGACTTGGTTTAAATTTACCTAATTTGTTTTGGCATGTTAACATTTTAAAGGAACAGTGTGGAAGATTTAGTGGGGGTCTAACGACAACCTTGCAGACTGCTAAAACCTTGCCTCACTCTCTCCTGTGTAGGAGAACCTATGCAGTGGCCACGAAACTCCTGCAAAACACAAAAGGTCGTATCTAGTGTTTGGTTTGTCTGTTCTAGGCTCCTGTGGAAACATGGTGGTGCAACATGGCAGACTTCGTAGAACGAGACCCATGCCCTCTGTAAACATCATTCTGAAGCACATGTGTCAAACTCAAGGCCCACAGACCAGCTTCTTATTTTATGTTAAACAGCCTACAGTTCTATTATCGGTGGTGACTGAAGACATGCTAGATGTCAGTATAAGCTAGATAGCGTCTCAGTATCATTTAGCCTTTCCATCAGTGATATCCTGGAGTCGCTGTAGCTAGTGATAGTAGCAGCCTAGAAAAATGTCCAAGAAAGGACATGTTGACGCAGAGGGATGGTAATTTAATGAGAGATGGGAAAGGGAATACATGTTTGTGCTTAATAGAGACAAATCAGTATATCTTCTTTGTCTAATATGTCTTATTATGTTCTTTAAAAAAATAAAAATTGCAATAGAGTTTGCCATTATTTCCCCCAGATCTCTGCTTTCAGTGCTAGTTATTAATTATTAAGTTATTACCAAAACTAATAATTATTAAATGCAGAGCCATGTAAAATGTAGATACCTTTACATAGTCTTTTACAACCAACCTTTGAGGGAAACCTTAATGCTGTTGCAACCTGGGGCAAAACTGAGTTTGATACCCTGATCTAAGGTAATGAAAGAGCAATGATTCTTGTTTTCAGGAGATTATACACTAATGAAAACATACTTATGAACTTTACATTCAATTTCTGACATATTCTGCCAATAGATTGATGAACAACATGACAATCTATAAAAGCAGTTTCATGGGTCATGTTTTCCCTTGCAGACATCAAATTCCTATCTAAACCAAACCAAGGCATGACCAATGCAACATCCAGGATATGACAGCTGCAGGACTTTAGACCTTGGACAGCATTATTTGACTGTCTGTAAATCATCAGCATGGGCTGTTTTTTCTGGTCAATTCCCAAACTTTTCCCCCCAAACAACATTTGTTCCCAATGCGAGAACCATCCTTCTGAGAACATCCTGGAACCATCCCAAGGTCCTCTGGGCATCCCTGGACCTCAGTGTGGGAACCACTTGACAACCTTGTCTTACTCTGCATCCAGTTGCTCTGTGAAAGTTAATTCCTAACTGATTTTAATGATATTTTAACGCATGAATTCCAGGTCTGTGCGGTTATATCATCGCTGGTCAGAGAGAGGAGGACTTGTGTCAACACAACTGCCAGTGCTGCTAATCTTCACTGCGGGCTACAGTGTCTGATATCAACAGGCCCTGGAGACACGTCCCGTTCACACCGCGCTCTAACCGCGGGAGAGTGATGGTGCTCCCGAGCAGTCCGAGGAGCGGAATTACAATCTCTCAGCTGCCGTTCAGACACACAGAGGAGGCTCCACAGAGAGGAGGAGGAGGAGGAGGAGGAGACGGGGAGGACGCCTCCGTTCATCCATCCATTCATCAGTCCGCTCACTAATCGCGCCTCTCCGCCGCCGCTGCTGCCGCCGCCGCCGCCGCCTGGACCTCCCGCGTGCCCCTACCAGCCTGCGCGGACGGAGGCGCGAGACGACACCACGAGCTCCGGCCGTGAACAACGGTCGCACGCGCACAGCGGTGAGGGGAGAGAGGAGGTGGAGGTGAGGTGGGGGGCAGCTGGAGAGGAGAAAAGAGAGCCGTCTGTCAGTGTTATTCCCCCGGTGTGGATGTAGAGAGACAGAGGGGGAGTGAGGAGGAGGACCACCGCCGCAAAAAAAAAACTCATTTTCATTTCAGCCTGACCGCATTTCACTGGTGAGTGGAGCAACGTTTTTCTAACGGACACGTTTAGCTTTAAAGTGTTATCATTTTTAAGCTAGCAGGGCTGTGTTAGGGCTAAAAATGTCTGTTTAAACCGGAAATTTAAGCGCTGATATCATGTATTTGAGTTTATTAGCGGGCTGAAACATTTCTCACGGAGGCTGCGTTCACGTCCTGTTTTTCTTGCTAATTTGTGACCAGAAGTGTGCACACACACACACATAGACACACACACACACACACACATAGACACACATACACACACACACACACACACACACACAGCCTACAGCACCGGCAGGCTTTAGGACAGCACAGCAGTGTGTTTGTGGAGCTAATATAGGCTGAGAGATATGCACCGTGCGGGCCGTGGGATTTTATGGAGGTGTGTGTGTTTTTTTTTTTTTTTAACTCCCTTGAGAGGAGAAAAGAGAAAAGCGTTTCCTTTCCGCTTTTAGGAGGACAAGTCGATCTTGAAACGCGACCAAGGTCTATTTTGGAGGAAAAGAAAGACACCGGCCTCAATTGAGCTTGAACCGTGTCTCCCAGCCATCCTGTTGTCATGGTTACTGGGCTCGAGGAGGCTGGGAGAACATGGCTGTCTCGCGCTGTATACTCTCTCTCTTTCACACACACACACACACGCGCGCGCGCGCGCACACACACAGACACGCACACACAGACAATAAGCCTTGCCTATCTAGTGTTTGTTTATGTCTTTTTAAGTGTACTGGGAGACTCTTTTGAAAGAGAACCAGGCACTCAGTAACCTCATTGTTCATTTGAACGGGTATGGTGTTATCTAATGCACACTGTAAAGCTAATGCACACTGTAAGTAGGGCTGGAAAATATGTCTCATAAATAACATCTCAATATAGGCTATAAACTCTCCAGTAATGATGATCTTAAAGAATACCATGCATTGCTGGAGATTAAAGTAACCAACAGTATATGAAGTAGGGCAGGATGGTAGGGCAAAATCAAATATTACAGTAATTTATACCAAATACCTTGATATTCAGGCTTCAACGTTCATGTGTTGTTTTTTTCACTTGCCTGGTTGGGCAAGTGGGTCAGAAATCTACCTGACTGAAGTCAATTATTACTTTCCCCTGTTAAAATGGTTGTATTTATTAGTGGTTTTCCAATAACAACCAAGATTTAAATTGATGTTTGATCTGCAGTTTGGTCTGCATTGTCCATAAAATATCAGAAAATAGCTGGCTTTGTCTGTCAAAGTCCAAGGTGATGTCTTCACATGTCTCGTCTCTCAAAGATATTCATTTTGATATGATAATAAATAGAGAAAAGGGGGGAATCTCCATATTTGAGAGGCTGAAAAAGGCATTTTCTGCCATTTTTGCTGAAAAATTACTTTCATCATCAATCAACTATGAATAGTTTGAAAGTCTTTTAATTACTTTTTTACCATAATCCCAGCCAGTCAAGTGAGTTGCTAGATTTACTAGCCCGAGATGGCATTTTATGTGCCCTGGGCAAGCAGGCAATACTTATTGTTGTAGCCTTTAAGACCAAGAAAAGACAATGCTTACGACACTTACGACATCCAGTCTCATATCACAATTTCGATATACTGTAATATCACTAACTGTAAGTCTCAGTAAGAATTATATACTTACTGAAAAAACCCAAAAAGATCATTACATGGAGTACCACAGTACAGTCTTAGAGCCTATATACAAGAATATTATAGAAATACAGCAATATTTTTGGCAGTGTAATACTTCTGGCTTCTGGCCTATAGTCTTATCTTTCTCTACAGGATGTGGGTGGCTTCTTTAAAACAGGTGTTTGATAGCAGCTTATTTTTCTTCCCAAAAGCAAAGTCACTATTATCTTAATTATAGACATTTACATGTCTAGCCTAGATCCATTGTACTTTCCCCCCAATACAGCCATAGCAACTCCTGGGCTAAAGTGCAGCTCTCTCCAATGCAATCTTGTTGAACTCAAGGTGTCAGACATCCAGACACACCAGCGGCACCTCCAGACCAAACTGTCTACCTCTTCCTCTTCTCCCAATTTTCTCTCTTATTGTCGCTCATTTTTATCCCTCCAATTATTTCATCAGCCCAAAGGTTGATTAGAAACAGCAGGACCAAAACCATTTACGATGCTGTATTTTAAGAATCCAAAAAAAGAGAAACATTTCACATTTTCAAACCATATTCAGAAAAGATTTTTTTGGATTGCAAACATGTGAAACACATTAATATGTGAAATTCAAAGATTTAGAGAACATGCATGTTTGAAAACATTCAGATGTCAGAAAGGGCGTGTTGTGTGTGCCTGTGTGTGTGCAATGAAGAGTGAATTTGCATGACAAAATGGAAGTGCCTAGGGAAACAGCTCAAAACAAGATAAATCACCACATTACTGTGAGCGTGTATTTAGATGTTAAGCGTTTAGAGTGACAATATGTGAGGGGACAGTTGACCTTGACAGCATAGAAGTGACATATTGGGGTGATTTGGAGGAGCTGGCTGACTGTTACGCTCCAGTAGGCTGGTGTGGCTAGTTGGAGGCTCTTGTTGTCAGGCTGGTGTGACTTGTAGGCAGGCCGGCAGGCTAAGAAAACACCCCTGGACAACTTCCAGCTCCATATTTTCCTGCTTTCCTGTCTCAGGCTAATGACCAGGATATGATTTTTTCTTCCTCTGTCTGCATCTGTGCTTTTAACACAACAGCATTTTTGAAAGGTGACTCTGTCTCTGCATTGTGTGTATGTGTGTGTGTGTGTGTGTGTGTGTGTGTGTGTGTGTTTGTCTGGGCTGCAGTGCCAGTGCTGCATCCAGCCTGCATATTATGAACAGGGTCAGTAGGTCATTTATAGTATGAGACTGCAGTGTTTTTTTTTTTAGCATGTCTCTCTGTTAGACAGAAGAAGAGAGGAGGAGGGGAGAGGAGCTTTTCCTTCTGTGTCCTTAGTATTCAGATGTGATTATCATCCATCAGTGTTCAGCTGTTAGCTTCATAAATTAATTTTGATTACTAATTAGCTCTTTATGAAAAGTGTTTAGAGGGTTATCCTGGTGGTTTTAGTGGTTAAGGTGTTTATTATGATATCCCTTGCTATATTTAAAACCTAATAGTGTGTTGTGCTTCATCTCCCTCTCTGATTTCTCCCGTCTTTTTTGCTAAAATGGTGCAAAAAAAAGTATGTAAGTATGTATGAGTGCTAATTGACTTTATGATATAATTTACATGTTAAAAGACGAGATAATCAGCTTTTTGTCAATGACTGCATTGAAGCACCAATGCAGCGTCCTTCACACCACTTGTCAACACCATGGTGGTGGTGCCTTTCAGTAAGAAGCCCTCATGGTGGCACACAGCACAAACAAAAGAACAGCACAAATGTTTTTTTGTTTGTTTAAAATGAATGCAGGCAGCACTACAAATGTAACGAGGTCACACAAGTTAAAAGTAGTCAACTGGCTCCCAGTTGTTCCACCACTTAAAATCAGTAAAAGGTGGTGCAGTGATACCCAGTCTGAGTGTTGAGTAGTGCTTTTAAACAGATTAACAGGCAAAACTGAGCTTTAGATAGATAGATAGATAGATAGATAGATAGATAGATAGATAGATAGATAGATTCGAGATTATGGATTAAGGAGATTAAGGCTTTATACAGAACATGAGTTTCCATCATATAACGTTAAGGCTGTAATTTAATCACTTCCTATTGCAGTACTGCAAGTCATATCATATTGTGTCAGAAAACCTGCAACATGAATTTCTTCCCTATTGTGTAGCTCTGTCATTCGTTAAACTCTCAGGGAATCCTGGGTAATCCTCTCCACTGCACCATATTACATTCAGTCACTGCCAATAACATCTGGCCACGGTGCAACTCTACTTCAATAGGAAAGGCGTTAAGTGCCCTGCTTCGAGGGAAAGTAGTGTCTTTATTTACAGTATATATCTATGTTTGCATGTATTTAAAGGTCTGGTGTGTAATATTTATGGGGATCAATCGGCAGAATATGGCAGAAATGGAGTAGAATATTCACAAACATGTTTTCATTGGTGTACAATCACCTGGAAATAAGAATCGCTGTGTTTTTTTTAACCCTAAAATCAGCCCTGTATATATACTGAGGGTGTGGGTCCTCTTCCATATTGCATCGCCATGTTTCTACAGTAGCCTAGTCTCACATAGCTGGACCTATCTCCACAGCGCTGTGTCAGCACCAGACAAAGGTCTGTCTCCACACATTATCATTCTGCTATACAGGGAAAAAAACGCTCTGGATTGTTTGTATTTCTTTAAACCAATCATAATCATCTTGGGCGGCACAAAGCCGTGGGAAACTTGTTTTGATGGGACATTTACACATGGATTGGTGAGCCCTGGAATTAAAATGGCTAAATCCCTGCAAAAGAAAAGGTAACAGCTACTAGCTTGTTTACATTTGTACCGCCAGCGACCAGGTTAGGGTTTGGTAACTTGCCATTTTCAGCATGTAGTTTGCTAGCTTGGAGGTAGGTATTAGTAACATGGATTTTGCAAACTGTAACATGCAGATAGGAGAAAGGCAGGAGATTGCTGCCTGAAATAGGCAGCCATTGGCAGGACTATACCCACAGTCTACGAGCAGTGAGTCAGAATAACAGGAACCCAGAACAGACAAACCAAGCACTGGCTCTAGATATGGCCTTTCATATTTTTAGTGAGTTTTGTACCATAAGTTCTCCTACACACTTGGAAGGGGTGGGTGAGGTGAGTTTGTTGCAGTCTGAAACCACACCGCTGAATGCCACTAAATCTTACACACTGACCCTTTAATGTTTAAATGGGAACTGTTATGTTTTTATATAAAAGTCTTGTGACTAATGGAGAGCACTAATTGGCCTGTAAAAACAGTTGCATAATGTCCTCTGTGACTCTGGAGGAGCTTTGTTGAATCTAAGAAATTCTGATGATGTCATCAGGGTTTGGTGACTACACAGTTTTAACATAAAGCAAACTGAAGGCGTAAAGTTTGAAAGGCATGGGCACTGATCAGGCAGGGGGGATCTAATGGTGCTTCACACAATGTCGGCAGAATGAGAAGAACAGCAAACCTGTTATTATGACTTGGAAGTGTTCCAAGATGGTTACCCCGACTACTAGCCTTGTCATCATATTCTCTAAAAGTAACCCAAATTAGCTACTTCTGCTGTGTCACACAGCCTGGAAACCAAATACAGTCACTGTATAGATCCTTTTAAATTAGCCAAGTCACTTGTATTATTGTTAATATTGTGTTTTATTTAAATCTGACAGCCAGAAATGATGACTTTAGAATGATTTGTTAATTTCTGTATTTCTTTTGACTAAGAGAGACGATATTGTAACTGTCAGAAATTCTTAATATGTTGTACTCACACTTACATCTAGGAGGCTGATGAATGTCTTTTTTAACTGGCTCCTTGTAATTATCATCTGAATGAATATTGCATACAATATTGATTGCATTATGGGAAATGTTTGAGCGAGCGTTTTTGAACGTTACCTGGGTCAAGAAGTCAGGATTGAGTTTGAGCCTTCTTTTTTAAAATCTGTCTACTATGGAAGTGTAATACTAATTTTCTGAAGTAACCCTTTAACAGTCTGATATAACAAAGTTACTTGTGCAGTGGTGGTTAGTAGTCCAAACCAAGTCAAGGTTTAAGAGTTGAACGGTATTTTCCATAACCAGTCAAATGTGTGTTTCAGAATCATATTGAACTCGAGGGCACAGTGGAGCAGCTGGGTGCTCTCTCTGTGTTGAATTGTTTTTCCTTATTTTTGCAGCCTCCAGTCTGATTACCTCAGTAGTGTTTCTTTGGCATTTTTCTGCGTATAGAGACCAGTCAGGCTTATCGCTGAAGACTCCCAGTGGACTGCGGCTCTGTGTCCCAGGGATCAATAAATTACACCATGGTGTTTGCGTGTCTGTGTGCGTGCATTGTGGTGTGTGTGTATCAGGGAGTTTGTGTGTGTGTGTGCATGTCTGAGTGAGACAGAAAGTCAGACAGGGAGACAGAGAGAGATATAAAAGGCACAAGAGGCAGAGAAGTGCTATTTAATGGCGATTTGGCCTTTTATCCAAAGTCATCCTCAGTGGACTGGTGGTTTATATGCCTGGATGGACATGTGTGTTTGTGTGTTGTTCACATGATTGGCAGATGGTCCGATCGCAATTAAAGGAAATTGATAAGGCTTAAGAGGCCCAGTGTTCTGCTGACAAAAGTGGAATGCAATAAGTCTCTCCTGATAGCCATTGTATACATAGACACACAAAGACTGACACACACATACACACACATTGTCTCACAGCCCCACACACATCGTCTCTCTATCACTGGCTGTGTTTTCTCCATCCATCTATGTGGGGTGTCTGTGCACATCTGCTCCCTCTCCTCAGCAGCGGGATTCTTCATAGTGCTGCTCACTTCCACACTCTTCTTCTTTTTTTGTGCTGGATAAGACCCATTTACCTCAATTACTGCAAAATGAGAGGCTGAGACAGAGAAGAGAGAGCGGAGTTAGACGGTGAGATAGCAGAAAACATAATGCAGAACAGATGAAGAGGAGAGAGTGGGAGAAAAACAGGACGCTGGAGACACAAAGAGGGAGACAGAGAATTCCCACTTTCCGTGTCTGGTTTCATAACTGTTCACTGTTTCCATTTATGGAGATGTGTCACTGTTTTGTTGGTGTGTGTGTGTATTTGACTGTGTTTTAATATGTGCAAATGCATCTTTGTGTAATTGCATAAGCGGATGCAAATTGTGCCTGTTTGCATATGCCTAGTACATCTGTGTGAATATGAGCTCCAAATAGACGGAAATATGTCTCAGATCTTCAGTACCTGAGTTTAGGATTATTTGAGCTCATACTAATCACCGATTGTTTGAGAAGGTGAGCACACAGTGATCCGTAAATGATTCAGTCACGAAAATCTGTCATATTTATCTCCAGTTTTTGAGAAACACATGTCTTAGTGTGTCATAATGCTGGTAATAAATCTTATCCAGACCATGAAGTGATTAATGTTTCTGCAGACACTGCAACAAACTGCCGGGTGAGTGACTAATAGATAATGCAAACCATTCCCATGCTCCCTCTGACAAATAAAAAAAGAAGAATGAATAGACCAATCACTGATCATGCATTCAGAAAGAATTTGTTGGAGTCAGAGTGTCCTTTGAGATCATCACATTTTTAACAGCAGTTAGGCTGAGAAGGATTAGAAGAAGACGCCAGCAGAGACACACTGTGCTTAGTTGTGAAAAAACAAATAAGTGCGGACGTTATACTGTATATTTAAAACTTAATACTGCTTATATTTCTTAGAGAGAGAGAAGGCAGTTTTCACTTGTTCATACTGTAATGTGATGAGGAGGAGGATGGTAGTGTAAAGCCAAGGTGTTTGGGTGCTCCAATAATAGCATTTGCCAAAGGGATTGAGACTGAACACTTAATGCTATTGCATTTGGTTGACAACATAAAGTCCTAAAGCATGGAAAGGTCTGTCGTAATTAGGAGACAAGATTGAAATAAGGGCGCAATTTGCCTGACTTTCTCACTTCTGCATAATTTGCATCATCTTTTTGCAGCTCTGATGAAACATTTAGTCGGCCTGTGGTGTCCTCATGTTCAGGGGCTAAACCAAAGCACTTGCAACATCATAGATACGAATTTGGCTCACATCTTAGCCCGCCACAACTCTGTCTTTTCTACCATGATCCCGCTTTTGATATCCAAATAAAGCAGAAATGCTAGAAATTCCCCCTTAGAAAACCCCCGAGTTTTGTTGGCAGGATTCAGTATGTTCATTTCAGCCTAAGTAGGTCCTTACCTGCGTCTGCATGCCATCGGGAAAGCTTTGAATCCCAGTAAATATTTTACTGCAGTTGTGCTGTAAGTTCCCTGCTGCGGATGATTCAGCAGAGCAGAGATCTAGTGTGGCTAAGGACTCTGTCTGTGTCAGCCAGACAGGGCTGCTTCCTGGCTGCACTCTGCAATAACATCGCAATCCAAACATCTCCTTCACCACTGCAGGTTTGTGCTTAATAAAAACGTGCATCATACTTTTCATTACTTTTCAGTTCATTTACCTTTACTGCTGGACTATTGAGGAACTATTGTTTTTTCATTATGGAAAAAAATAATAGCTATAAGATTAGTCTAAAATTTTGTTTTTATATTAATTGGAATATCATTATGATAACGATACATAGCACAATATGGTATGTATGTAAAATGAAACAAAATATTTCATTTGAATGGACACAGCATTTGACAAAACAGTCTCACCACAAGGTCAAATATTAGCTGTTCTGGTGTTTTCAGTCACATCACACAATCCACCTCAGGAGATAAAATTGTCATGCAATTGTACAATGATGTCTATTTTCCTGACCAATTTAAGGGCTTTTCATTCATGTTGGCTTAAAAAATTATATTGAAGCTACATTCTTGACCTTAAACATTATGTGATTTGATCAAAAGCATCAGGACAGTAAATTGATTGAACTTTCATTTTCAATCAGTTGCAATATATTGCTATCATGAAGGTATTCTTGTACAGGCATTGCTTTTAACTATATTCCAACCCATTTAACTGAGGGCTACAACAAACGATAGGTATGAATTCATTCATTGTTCTCAATTATTTGATTGATTACTCTCTGAAAAGTCAATAAATTACCAAAAAGCGTCCATCACAATTTTTAAGAGCCCAAGCCGATGTCTTCTAAGTCCTCTTTTTTGTCTGCAGGCCAAAAGCCCAAAATATTCTATTAACAGCTGTATAAAACATAGAAAGGGAGAAAATCTTCATCCAGATATTTAAGAGGATGGAACCAACATTTTTGGGGGATTTGCAAATATTTAAGGGATTAATCAATCAAAATTGTTCTTCAGAATCTTCTTGCACTCCATTAATTGATTAATAATTTAAGAACTAATTAAATTCTTCACACAGTTCACATATCTTGTCCACGAGATATCTCAGGAACAGCTTGAGGGAAAATGTGGCACAAATGTCCACACTATAAGAATTTAATGTGCAAAGGTCAGTGTGACCTAACAAAACATGTTTTTAGCCATAACTCAACAATTCATCGGCTAATTGTGACATAACTTCACACAAATGTCTAATAGGATAAAACGATGAAGTGCTGACCTTTTATAGCTAAATGGTTGAAGGTCAGTGTCTCTGTGACATCATAATGTTCTGCAGAAGCACTTTTCTGGCCATTATTCAAAACTATGTCAATATACTGTAGTGATAACTTCCATTTCAAAGTCTTCCCTACATACAGTGTATTATATGAGTCTGGGAAGATGATGTTAACTGTGGCTGGACTGGTTAGAAGAGACATAGAACTGTGAGATGTTCATTCTAGTCTCATACTCACAGAAAAATCTTATTTTTCATAAAAAGAATAATATATCAGCCAGCAGTAATTGAAATATAACTAGCTCTGCAGAACCATAATTAAGAGCTGCTCATTAGCATTTGCCCTTGAGCTTCTGTAAGGATAGAGGAAGGCCTGCTGTACAGAGGTCTTGGCTGCTCAGCCAACAGTGCAAGCGAGAGTAACAGTAGACCATTAGGATACATGTTCAAATCTCAGGTTACTATCATGCCTTTACACAAAGCACACAGTCACAGCAGGGATAGAAACAGATAGTTAGCTATTCAGCTGTGAAATCTCCACATAGACAGAGAGCGGATGAGCTGGCGGGATCATTCTGACAGGGATCTGTTGAGCTTTATTAAACAAATCTCTCTGTGTGCCTGCCTGCCTGTGTGTCTGCCTGTATTCCTCTGCTTTCTACTTTATCTACCTTTTCCTGCCCTCCTTTTAGAGCTGTTTTGGGATCATCTGGTGCAGAGGACAAACTGTTCCAGACATATGCATCTCTCCCTCAGACAAACAGACATACAACACACTGCAACACATACACATACGCGCTCTGCAACACACATATACACAGCTGTTCTTTTGTGGAAGGTGACCTTCTGTGACTTGCAATTAAGACTAGAAATAATCAAATGACTGTATCAGTGTCTGCTGTAGTTCTTTAAGTCATTTTATAATACTGCCTTCTCCTCCTCCTAATTTTCACTTGGTACTTTTTCTTCATTTCATGCTGATTTTCCTCTCTCATCAGTCTCTTCTGTCTCTCTGTTTCTCTGTCTCTGTAGAGGGTTCTTCCTGGTTGCTGATCTTAAGCTCTGGTCCTCATTTCTGGACAGAGTGAACAGCCGCCCCCTTCAGTGAAGAGCACCATGACCCAGGAGGGGCAGGCTCTGCCCTCTCCCACCCCACCAGAGAACCCAGCGGAGTCCAACACAGCCACCACCACCAGCAGCACCCCTGACCCACCCACAGAGACACACAACCAGGCAGAGCAGGACAAGCTTGGAGCCGGGGCGAAGGACGTGACAGAGGAGGGGAAACAACAAGAAGAGATCAGAGAGAGAGAAGAGGAGGCACAGGGGGAGACACAGGGGGAAGTAGTAAAGGATGAGGGAGGAGAGGGTGAGTTGAAAGAGGAGAGGGTCGATGGTGATGAGGATCAGCAGGCAGACGGAGGGGCGGAGGGAGAGAGGGAAGAGACGAGGGGGGAAGGATGTATGAATGTGGAGGTAAGCGCAACGAAGGAGGAGGCAACAAATGAGGCTGAGGGGATGAAAGACGAAGAGGAGGGGAAGGAAAATGAAGAGATGCAACCGCCTACAGTGGAGGAGGCAACTCACCCTCAAGAAGCTGGGCGGTTAGTTCACTAAATCATCTTTACGGTTGCACTATGTCAAGATATATTTTCCTTTTACAGGGCGAAAATCTGGTAACTACAATTTTTGACCTATGGGTGTCAAATAGTGATGTAAACCGTTAACTGTTAAGTGGTTTAAGGCATAATCCAAAAATAAAAAAAACAATGCATCGACTCATATAAACATAATCAATCTAAAACATCACTTATGACCCACTAGAAATGTGTGGTGGTGGCTGTATCTGCAAAGACCCTGTCCTCTGCCTGTACTAGGCACTCATGTTTTGCTTTATTTGGGACACTTCTGGGTTTGGCAGTAGTATGTAGCCCCCAGCCAATACAGCGCACAGGTTTTGAGGTCAGAATATAGCGACCAACAGTTACATAACATTCTCTGTCTCTTTCCACCACCGAGAATATTTTTGACTGGTTATGTGTGTCAGTCTATAGGTTAATTTGCATACCCACACACTCCACTAAAAGCTTCACTAGCTAGCAGTCAGGGATAAAAAAAAAACATGGTGTGGCTACATTTCCTCTAGAGAAGCAACAGAGTCAAATGTAAATTATGTGATGCTACTTTGTAGTAGTAGCGCCAGCACTGTGCTGTACCACATTAAGAACAAACATCTGGCTGCCGTCGAGACTTCCAGCCAAAGACCACATCCCTGCTAGCCGAGAGAGATAGTGTGATACATGCCGGTGTTCATGTTGATATTATGCTGCCTATCAGTGTGGTAACGGGCGAGGGATTCAAAGAGCTAACGTTAGTTTGGTACCTAGAGCCTGAGTACATTATGCCATCGAGAGCTTCTGGGACTAAAAATATTGCAAAACTGTTCAAGGAGAGGAAAGAGTAGCTAAAAGTCAGGCTAGCCTGGGCAGACATGCTCACTTTGACCATGATTGCTAAACAGCGCTCACAAACAAAATCTACATCATAACTACTTGTCACTGCAACAATGCTGACTGGGAGATGCAGTCCAGTGTGCTTATTCAGAGCCTCCCCATCCATCGTCGCCATCAAGGCCTGAATGTATTCCCTAACTGACCTGTTTACAGACAGCTGTGGACACCACAAACATGTAGTAGTTCAGCTTCTCTGTCCGGCAGAGGCTTTCTGACAACCTCATAGACAAACTGACTAGTGCAATGGAGACAAGGGGACAATAGGTGCCTCTTTTATTTCATGTCATGTATTTTTTTTTCAAAAATTAACTGGTTATTTATTGGTTGATGTCAGGCCATCAAAACCAAAATGAAGTGAATCTGACGGTGTCAAAGTATGATCCACCAACAGGTCAGCTTTCATTTCCTATTTTATTTTGTGTCTACATCATCAAAGTAGTTCTGTTTTGACACAAAAGTATCAAATGAGATGTTAATCAACAGTTTATTAGCTTTCATCTTGATAAGCAGACTGATAAACACTCACAGCATCCTCAGGGCTGGACAGACCGTGTTTATGTTTTTCTGGTAATATCATAACAGAGTGCCACTGTTCCATGCTGAATATTTTAATGGCAAATTGTTTTCTCAGTGTGGTTCTCTGGTACATAATTAGCCTAATTAGGATTTTACAAAACGAATAGGCAAAAAGCCTAAAAACTAAATGAGCTGAGAGGAAAACAAACAGAGAGAAGAAGAGAAACGAGAGAAAATTGTCTAATTTTCAAAGAGCTGGGATGCAGTAAACCAATTTTAAACCAACAAAGTGAGGGGTAGGGTGAAAGGCAATAAGTGAAAAATTCAAAATGTGGCAGAACAACAAATGTTAATTAGTGCTTTCTTGTATAAGAGAAATGTACATAAAATTAAAAAAAACATAATAACATTAAGTAAACATAAATTTTATAGAATGCACAGACATACATCAACACATCAATACAAAAATACGCTTAACCTGTGTAATTAAGCTGTTTCACATCTCTGGTTGATGAAAATAATTGTATGGGTTATTTCTGTCCATCAGCAGCAAACAGAGCACTACACTGTACTCATAGTCTCACAAATAAAAGGGATGAGATAGAGGAGGTCTGACAGCCGAGGGGAGATGAGCTTCCAGCTATTCACAAAGTAGCAAATTGGACAGTGCTTTTTCACCTTTCATCTTGCCTCAATTGTCAGTGTGACTATTCAAGCTGAAATATTTGCCCATTGTGCCTACTTCTCCTGAATGAAGGATGATTTCTGCAATGAATATGAATGATCTGCTTTCTGTGTGTGCCAGTCTCCACAAAGAAAGTGCTGCATGTTTGAGTCATATGCTGAAGATAATTTTACACTTTCCTCTTCTTTTTCTTTTTTTCTGTGTTGAAACAGTCTGGCAAACGGCATAGGTGGGAATGAAGAAGACGAAGAAGTGGGCGAGGAGGACGAGGGAGGAGATGAGGGGGGGACTCAAACACACTTGGACACTTTCAGCTCAAACTTTGAGACTACTGTAGAGCAGGCCGACACAGAAGTGGAGGAAGAGGAGGAAGAGGTCGAGAAAGAGGGAGAAGGGAGAGAAAACCAGGACAGTTTCAGTTCAGTGTTTGAGCAGATTGTTGAGCAGGTTGAAGTTCAGGAGGAGGAAGAGGAGGAGGAGGAGGAGCGGGAGTTGGAGGAGGAGAGGGAGAAAGGTAAGGTGGACAACAAGGACGGCTTCAGCTCCACGTTCGAGCGCATCGTAGAGTCGGCCCTGCTGAGAGGTGGGACCTGTTACAGCAGCCTGGACTCTCTGGACGTGCTGTCACTCACAGATGAGACAGACAGCTGCGTCAGCTTCGAGGCGCCACTGACGCCACTCATCCAACAGAGGGCGCTGTTACAGGGTCCCGAACCCCTGGAGCTGGAGCTGGCAACTGTGCTGGAGCAAGAAGGGGCTGAGGCTGGACCAGACGCCCCAGGTGGTGATCTCACAGCGGGGGAGAGCGCTGTCCGAGGAGCTGGAGCTGTGGCTGGAGTAGGTGGGAGCCCGCTGAGGACCACCATACCGGGGAGCAGGTCAGAGTTTGTGCTGAGCCAGCCCGGACGCTGGGCCATCCCTAATGGATACCATACAGACTCCCAGGGAGCCATAGAAGGTGCCATGATCAACTCTGTCAGGTGAGGAGGCCAGTTTTAGGTTATTTAAGGCCCCATGTTCAGATAGTTATGTATTTACAGCATTTTTTAAACACTATAAACTAAATAAATATAAACCGTTTTCCAACTGGAACCTGTTTGGATCAAAATTTTATCACTTGCTTGGTAATTCCATTATGTCCTCTTGTCATGATGCTGTTCTTTGTGATGAACATCAGAAAATATACAATCAGAAAATACTTTAAATACTGCAGAGCTGGCTGAACTTTCACGTTTACACAGTAATTAGAGAAAATAACTATAAATAAAAAACACAAATAGAACAACTTAAATCATGTACACATATATGTGCATATACATGAAATGCTGCCTTTAAAATTAAAACAAGCAAACAATTACAAGAAAAAACAATTTGCATTATAGACTACAAAAATATTGGATAACCCATACGGCGATACCGATATAGGCTGATATAGCTGTGTTGAGCCAATATCAAGCTGACAATATAGGCTGACAGATATTTTGGCCTGGCTCTTGTTATACATCTTCTACATGGTGTGTTTCTATTAATCAGGAAGGAAAATTTAACAACTTTTTTTTTTCAGAACAAAAGGCTTACAGTATTTCATAACAAATTTGTCATATAACATATAACACACAGTGGTTAAATATGGCTGTAAAATATATGCTTTGAAGAAAAAGACAATAGTATTGACAGTGATAGTATCTCACAAATTAAAGTCTCCTCCTGGTAAAAGGTGATCTAAGAAATGTTAGGTAATCTTTTATGTGGCACATGGCGTAATTTGCTTCAATGTTGAATTATATTGGCCTTTCATCAGAGACTGTTTTGAGCTCTGATGGTAAATAATCTAGGACAGGGTAACAGATTATTTCACGATGGCACAGTAACAACTGTTTAATCATGATTAAATTGTCCATGTAGAAGAAACATGGCATGTAATCAGCCTAAGATATAAATTGGGAGTGTGTTTTTGAACCACTACTGGAAATGGGTTGTTGTACATTTTGTGTGTTTAGCACAGTTTGATGAATGTTTTGATTACTGATGACAGATTTCAGTGTGCGTCCTGTTGCAGCCAGACAATGGAAGCTTTGTGTAGACACCATAGAAATATGGTGTTCCTGAAGTGTTATTACTGTAATATCCTGTGACCTTGGCTTAACCAGCAGGTGGCGTGAGCATGGTGGGATCCAGCTGTGTGTCCTCACAGAGAGGGGGCAGGGTGGTTGGTAGGGGGTGATGGTGGTGGTCTGGCTGTTCAAAAGAAAGTAATTTGTCCATACATACAAGCTCAATTCATAGATAAATCCCCACCAGTCTAATTCAACCGACCAATATAAAATACATGATGCTGGTTTAAAAAAAGACTAGGCTCATGTTGCTCAGCTTAAAATCCTTCATATCTTTGGAAAAGGAGAGAAGGGAAACTGTTACTGTACATGGTTGGGTAGCTTGTGCACCTCAGCGTGAACGTTACATTCGCACAACAGGCTTAAACTGCAACAAGCAAACAAAAAGACAGTACTGAAAAAAAAAAAATCAAAGTTGCAGTAGGAGAGCTTTTACATTTTTATGGAGTCAGGGGGACTGTTTAAGCAGGATTGTTGCATTTGAAATGAAACAGCTGCTTTCCATGTTGGTAGCGACTGAAATCCAGCGAGTTCATGAAGTAGACCTGCAGATTGCTGCTGGGGAATTCACTTTCTTCAGCTGTTTTGCCTAAAGCATACTTATATAGGGAGAGATAACCTGCCAAATTACAAAAGGTTTATGCATGACTTAAGACCTTCTTCAAAAGGAAACAGAATTTGTAGGACAAGTGTGGTGGTTTCATATGGGAGATTAACAGTTTAAATTCATACAGCAGTATGGAAATAGGACACAGGGTGCCTGTCAGTATAATGAATCACTTCTATGAACTGAACAGCAGGAGTATCCTTCCACTTTGTCTCATATAGCCTGCTGATATTTATGATAATGCTGATATTTTACGCTATGATCTGTAACTCATCCACACTCTCATTTGGCGTAGACCCCAAGGAATTGTGGGAATACAGCAACAGCTGACACTACTTTCTGACATTTAATTACCTTAATAGCACTGAAGAGGGTTGAGGAAGACAGTGTCGAGCCACTGAAGGGGGAGGTGGTAACAGGAACCATATGGGGAAAGCCATGTAACCTGAACTACGGCTATAGGTCTGTCTGGATACGATCCCTGTGGCTTGTTCTCCAGCTCTGCACGGCTGCACAGTTTATGTTGCTAACCTACTGGAATGCCAAACAGATGCACAGACCTCCGACACGAACGGCTCAGCTAACTGCTTGGATTTGTTCACGGACTCTCCCGGTGCTTCCACAGCTCAGGATGAGTTATAGGATGAACCGAGGATTTAAGATGTCGGCTCCCCTTCTCTTTCCCGTCTCTCTCTTCTCTCCCCCCAACTACAGATGTTGTCCTTTAAGCACGGTCTCACTTCCTGACCACCAGCGCCAAGCTGAATGAGCTATTGTTTGTGTCATGACATCATCGTCTTCAGCTTTCCTCTGCCCAGCAGGGTCTAAGAGTGAATGTGTGTGAGTGTGTGTGTGTGAGAGTGAGCGATTATTGCTCTATGGTAGCCAGCTTGCCAGACATTTGAGCACTTAAATCTAGAGTGGATACATCTGCTAGTCAGTCTTAAAGGGATAGTTTAAGTTTTAAAGACACTCACAGTATCCAGTTTATCATGACTTAGTAGTCCTTGATGTCCATTCAACTTCAGTTTTTTAGGATATTAAAGGGAGATGCTACATTAGCAATTCTCATGCAAGTCAATTGAGGTAAAAGCCATTACTCTGAAACAAAAAATCCCAGTTGAAGGACAGTCAGAGTTTATTTTGTTGTAATATTCTCCAGAGGGAGTGTGCATAATTTTAACAGAATTGCTTTTCAGACCAATTGAATTGAAGTAGCTTGAAGTGGCATGGCTAAAAATGTTTATAATGAACGACAGCACCAGTGGAAGCACTCTTAAGGACACACAGCTCATCATGAATAGACAGACTAATACCATTTTAAAATTCACATCTTAAAAGCTTTTTGTGATTCACAACATCTGTAAAACGTGTGTCAAAGCAAAATAAGCTATGAAGGCTTTTACATGCATTATCACATCCATTTCAACATGTATGTCCCTGTTTTATTTCTTCTTCCTTTTTCCTTTGCTCCATCTCTTTGCTCCATCTTGCCTCCTGCCACTGTATTCATTTTTCCACTTTATTCGTCTTATCTCGTTTTATCTCATCTCCAGTCCCCCCTCCCGTCATCCTCCTCCTTTCTTCTCTGCATCACCTCCTCCTCCATTTCCCCTACAGTGATCTCCTGCTGCTGCTTCTTATCTTTCATTCCTCTCTCCCTCTCTCTCCCTGCCTTCCACTCTTCCTGGTGGGTAGCCACAGAATTGGCACGGTTACACATTTTGGCACTTTGGGCGTCATGGACAACCAGTCTTTTTCACTGCAGGTTAGAGCAGCTGCAAAGCAGTGGATAACAAAATGGCAAGTTAATCAGCCAGTCAGTCAATTGGCAGACATTTAGTTGTTTTATGGGTCAGTCAGTGCATGCGTTTGTCTGTCATCCAGATATTTTGTTATTAAAAAGAATGTTCCAATTTTTTTTTCTTTAAAATAACATCACCATTGTTGGTGCAACTGCTAAGTAATCATTTCCTCTGCATTTCCCAGGTATCACTTGTTGATTTTGGTTGGCTAAGACTTTTGATTAAATTGTGAGTAATCTGTCTACATAGTTTATCAGTAGATAGAACTAAGAGTCTACAGCCATGCTAGCAGCAGCTTTGTGAGGCTGTACTGATCCATGCTTTCACGTATATGCTAACATCAGCATGCTAACATGCTCACAGTGACAATACCATCCTAACATGCTGTTTAGCAAGTATAATTTTTTACCATTTTGCTATCTTAGTTTAGCATGCTAACATCAGCTAATTAGCATTTAACGTAAAGTGCAGCTTAGGCAGATGGGAAAGTCAGTATTTAGTTATAAACCAAAAGTAATGGACAAGTTCACATAATGACACTAAAAAGGGATCACCAGAGTTACTAGAATTCATCATGGGGGGTGACAATCCATCGGATATCCATTGTGACATAACATTAAAAAAACAATATGAACGCTAGAGAAAAAGTCAGGGTATTACTACATTCTTTATCATTAATCTGGACGTGATAAATCTCTGTATAAAATTCAATGGCAAGCCATCCAAAGTTTCAGTTTAAGTGGGGGACCAAACATTGCCAACCCCAGAGCCACATCACTAGCGTGACAAAAAGTGGTCTTACAAGTCATTCTTTTACTGCAAAACTCACAGCTCTGAACATGGCCACACAGCAGTGTGTTCTGTTATTGCAAGTGATAGTGTGTGTATGTAAATGACAAAATAGTGGAGGAGACAGAGAGTAGTGTGTTTTCAGGAAAACATTGGCATGCGGCGTAAAGCAGTTGGATCTCCATATGTGTCTCAAAATGCTGCAGAAACTGTTAGAGTCATAAATCAGTCGTTCGCATGTCTAACATGCCCTTCATGAATGCAACTGAAATAGTAATGCTCCATGTGTTACTTAAGTTATTCTTACTATTGATGTAATCTTGTTTTACAGATTTCTTGCTCTATAAACAGTCGTCATTTTGTTGTGCATCAATGAAAAGAAACACCATTGACTCGATTTTCATCAAATCCAAATATTCAAATTGATTCAGATGGTTTTCAAACCTTGCATCAACGTTTTTGACAACCCTAGTACATGCAGACTCTGCCCAAAATTCAGGCTTCAACTTCCATAAGAGACAGAGCCTTGATGATGCCCCTGGCGGAGAGAAGAAACCTAATCTTACCTCAGCCAAACTCTCCCCGTAGATCCTCTTCCTGCTACTGCTGATTATTCTGACATCAGTGGATGAAGGCAGTAAAGACGGCAGCTGGCCGTGGGGATATAGAAAACACTGGCAAGAATTGCAGATGTTGTAGACAAGCCATCCAACACATGGAAATCAGAAGTGAAGGGTTTCTTTCAGGCAGTGAGTGTTGTGCCAGTCTCTTCGTAAGTAAACCTGCTTGTTAGTTCTCAAGCATTTCAGCCAACACATCATGTAGTTTGTCAGCCTGTCAGTCAGTCAGGTTGTATTTTAGATTAGACTGTCAATCACAGTTGGTCATTTGGTTAGGTAGTCAATCAATCTGTTACTGTAAGAGTGGTGTCTCTCTGTGCCCTGTGGGAACCGTCACTGAGGTTGAAGCTTAACCTTAATCCATAGAAGCTGCTGAAACCGCCATGAAATCACACTATCTGTCTGTCTGTCTGCCTAGCAGCTTGCTACTATACAGAGCCAGCTAGATCTACCCAGGGGAGCCAACTAGTTGAATGCTGCTTATGTGATAATGCAACCTGTGGTTTAGCATTAATGCACACAAACACACAGAAATGCTAGTTTGGATCATTTGATGTGGGATTGAATGAGGCACTTATGGATAGTCAGTGAATTACGTACAGTGGATCAGTAGATGGCAGTTGGCATGCCCCCAGTCAAGAGAAACAGAGGGCCAGTATCACATCAACAGGTAATTTAGGCCACTTAAAAAAAGGTCCACCTAAAAAAAATCTATATCAGTTTAAGTGGCTGCTATATGTAGAATATTTTCACCACTTTACTTTGCTGTCAGACAGCCTTTTCTGATGGGAAACCACTGTTATATGAGCCAAATATTGCTCTCTCTAAACCAACCAAACTCCACAGGTGAAATCAGTAGTTCTACATTGCAGAACACAGGAATTGCTGGTCTACCACTACTTTTGATATGTTACTTTATGTTATTGTGTGGTGAATATGAACCAACCTTTTCAAACACCAAAGTCACACTATGACACTACACAAACTAACAGATCACGACAGCGGCAGATCAGCAACTCCCATGTTATTTGAGGTAAAATTACTGATTTTGGTGCTGACTGCAATTTACTATCGCTAATACACTGACTATCAATGAGTGCCTCATACAGCCCCACTTCAAATAATCTGAACTCTCCCTTTAAGAGAAAGAAGACAGATTGACATGATATGCCACTTTAGACCTCTATGCACACAGTCACATCAAAGCATGAACTAATACTGAAAGTCATGGTATGGGAAGTGCAAAGTATAAGCGTCTGTTCACTTTTGCATGCTTTTAGATCATACACACACATGCAGAATCTCTGGCTGCACATTTGCATGCATGCATATGTTTCTGTGTGTCCGTGTGGGAAACACGCTGTGACTGTGCGTTCCTCCCCCTAGCTCACGAGCCTACCAGATCTAAGCCCAAGCAGAGCAGATAAAAGCCAGGCGCAGTTGTTTCCATATCAGAGACGCAGCTCTTCCGTGTGGACTAATCTCTTTCATATACACTGTCAAGCGAGGAAACGCACACACACACACACACACACATAAAAGACACACGGGCCAGCAGCATGCATGCGTAAACAAAAATGTGCATAATGCTCGTACATCCTAATGCTCGCTCAGTGACACAGATAGGGGAGCGCACATATCTATGTTTCACACTCAGAATCTTTCCCTCTCTTCCTTCCTCACTTACAAACTCACACACAAACACACACACACACATCTTTCAGGATGTCACTTTGGGAATAAAACCCTTACCATGGTTCTATAGCGCTGCTGAAACATCCTGCAGATTATCCTCTCCTGGCTCTCAGTCAGGCAGGCAGTAATATGGGCACACATAGTCACACACACAGACATAAATATATAAGTACACACTTTTTGCAACACAAGCAGTAATACATTCTCTTTTTCACCCTCTCACCACAGACACACACACACACTAACTGAATCATTTCAGCACTGACAGATTTATCCCTGTCTATTTATAGCTCAACTCGACTCTATGTTCTATGACACATCCCACAGTCTTACTGTACCAGCGACTGTTTTGGCTGAATGGGTTTCTTCTTACCACAGGCTTCTCTCCTCGGAGGCGTCTGTCAACACTTCCTGTATGTGTCGAGTGGAAGTCGAGCCAGACTCTTTTTGGCATTCGCTGTTCTCCTGTGTGAATCTGTGGGCAGGAGTTTTTCTCTACTTGTTGTCAGATGAAGCGGTTCAGTGTTTTTGACCAAACACAATCCCACACCTGAACGCAATTAGTCTCACCCAGCCGAAAGAGGTCACCATTGTCCATTGTCTGCTGCTGAGTAGGTGTTTCTTGGGTCTTGTGTGTGTGCTTATGTGCGTGCAAGAAAGAAACAGAAAACAAACCATACAACAAGATTGTGCCAGGTCAAGTAACTCATTACATTTCATGAGATTACTGTTGTCTAGTCACAAGTAATAGCCTTAATTGCTGTCATAACAATAATGAAATTGCATATATAGCTTTCTCTTACTTTTTGTGTTATATTTGACCTTATATTATATGTCAGTCTATACTAGACCTGGGTTAAATATGGCCCACATGCCTGATCCGGTGGCCTAAAAGGTTCCATGTGATCTATAAGGCCATCACGAGCACTTAGAAATAGGCCAACTGCAACTAAAATTTAACAAAAAAATAATGAATTGTGTGTCTTTTATTTTAAATTTTAACTTTATTCATTCAGTGCTGTACATCCACTTTGTTTACATTGTTCTTCTTCTATTGTTGCTGCAGCGTGTTAACCACACTTTTGTGTCTGGCCCACGGCAGTCTGATCAGTTTCTTATGTGCCCCCCACCCCCTCCCTTGGAAAATACTTGTACTTTACCAAGGTTTTATAACGTATTTCAAGTTTCTTGATATTGTTTTGAATATCAATAGTGCATACTTTGTACTAATAGCTAATACTGGCTCTAGATATTACAAAAATAGTCATCCATTTTTTGGGTCACGGTTGCAGCAGACTATACAAAGTGGTCACTCTGCAGCAATGTTTTCCAGGTCTTCCTGGAGGATTCTGAGGCATACCCTAGTCAGATAAGATATATATAATCTCTCCAGTCTGTTCCGGGTTTACCCCAAGGTCTTCTACCAGTTGCATATGCCCGGAAAACCTCCAAAGGAAGGCGCCCAGGAGGCAACCTAATCAGATCACCGAACCACCTCAGCTGGCTCCTTTCAACTCAAAGGAGCATCGGCTCTACTCCGAGCTCCCTCCGGATGTCTGAGCTCCTCGCCCTATCTGTAAGGCTGAGCCCAGCCACCCTGTGGAGAAAACTCATTGTGGTTTTCTGTATCCGTGATCTCACTCTTTCAGTCACAACCCAAAGGTCACAAACATAGGTGAGAGTTGGAGCATAGATTGACTGTTAAATTGAAAGCCTCCCCCCTTCACCACAATGGTCAAAGCCAGCATTACTGCTGACGCTGCACCAACCTGTCCATCTCGTGTTTCATTGTACCTACACTCGTGCCCTCAAGATACTTAAACTCCTTCACATGGGGCAGCAGCTCACTCCCAACCCGAAGGAGAAATCCACTGTTTTCTAGCACAGAACCATTACCTCAGACTTGGAGGTGCTGACTTTTAGTATTCTGGTAGGTGATGCTACTGATCAAGTTGTGTAGAGGTGTGATTTTTATAAGAGATGGACTTGAATCCCTTGAAAGGTATTAAATAGAAATGCGAAGGGGCAGTCTGTCAACCTTTATCCATTTCAAATGCTGAAAGCATAATTCAGGGCTTACAGATGCAGGAGAAAGTTTCAGCGACACGATCTCTCCATTATGGATGGATAAATGGAAATAGAATTAATGCTGTACAGAAGTGTCTTTTTTTTTTTCTTTACTAAGTTTATTAGATTCTAGGACACAGCTGGGTGGGGCACAACTGGATGAACTCCTCAACCACTTTATGACTCTAATCTTGGCATTAAAAGGACAGGTTCACCCCAAAATCTTGCCTGTGGTGCTGTTTATCCATCTATCCTGTTTTGGTGTGAGTTGCAGAGTTTTGGAGATATTGGCTGTAGAGATTTCTGCCCTCTCTCCAGTGTAATGGGACTAAATGGCACAAGTCCTGTGGTGCTCGAAGCACAAAAAATAAATTTGAAAAACTCAACGGCAGTGTCTCTTTCTTGCTCACAACGTCTGTGGATTATCTGGAGTAACAGGATCATGATCTCTGGACAGAGACATCGCTGTTGAATATTTCAAATGTATTTTTTGTAGTGCTTTGATCACTGCAGGACTTGTGCCATTTAGTCTTATTATATTGGAGGGAAGGCAGACTGACTGAGACGCACAAAATGTGGACTCATTTCAAAAATCTGCATACGTTATTGAAGAGCACTTATCTCATGTATCATCCTCTGCTAAAAAACAGTGAATCAGTTTTGTTTTTTGTTTTTGTTGGCTGCCATGAGAACATCACATCTGTGCTACTAGGGGTTTGTAAATTCTGCTGTCTGTGAAAAATCCATGCTGTGTCAGTGACAAAGGTTATCCATGAGTCATGGTAGTAAAGCTGCTCAAAACTGACGTGTGATCAGTATTCAGCAGCATCAGCTTGATCCAGGAAAGTATTCTGGTCCCAGTGCTGACTTAATTTCTGTGTGTTGTTGTTGTCGTCAAGGAAATTTAGTCGTTGCTGTCTGTGCCTAATAATGTGCAGAAGCAGGTTGTAGTGAATCTCGTAGGGTGCTCGCCTCTCCAAATACCAATCAAACTTCCTCCAGGGTTTTTGTCTCTGCTCCCATCTTCCCTCTCATCCAACAAATTTTGTACTTTTGACCCTGCAGCTGCCTCTGCTTTTTCTATTCTTCTTCTTTCCACCATTTTAGAAAGAGGAAGGAGGAATTTAGATGGTGAGGTTAGCATGCAGGGATGTGTCAGTATGTCTTATAAAACGTTTACAAAAACACGTACTTCCAAATGTGCTAAAGAAGTACATGTCAAAAAAAAAGGAAAAAATAGTGTGCCCACTACATAATTCCCCTGAACAGTTATTGCTATACCATCACGTGACATTTCAGACACAATCCCTTCTTCAGACTTGAGATAAAATCAGAGACCATTTACTTGTGCCTATCCAAAAGGTCACCCGACAGGTCATGTGATTTCAAAGTAGTAAACTGTTTTATAGGCACCTGTAAGGTGTGTCTCATGTCAAAAAAGACTTTGCACGTCACATGGTGCTGGGAGCATTATCCAGTGTGTGGACTTATGTCTTATAAATATTTGTGTGTTTGTGTGTGGGTCGTGGGTGCATATTCCATTACATCATAGTGTGTGATGATTATTTTTATGCTTGTGTACGGTCGCTTATATTACTGTACATTATTTCCATTGACACAGAGGTACAGACAAAGATAGGTACTGACCTCCAGTCTGTGACCTCAAAGGGATAGTTTGGATTATCTGAAGTGGGGCTGTATGAGATATTTATCCACAGTCAGATGGTGGTTGGCATGCCCTTAGTTTGTAGAAGCAGCAGGTGTTTTGGTTTAGGAAGCTAAGCAGTGTGCTCCTGTGGACAGGGTCAACAACAAAATGTATTTTAGCCCAGTGGTTTTCAAACTTGGGTCCAGGAACCAACAGGGGCCCTTCAGAGGGTTGTAAGTGGTGCCCAGCAGAGGGCAGAATAGAATAATATAACTTTTATCACAATTTTTGGAAGCT
>JAJHUR010138799.1:0-16796 GCA_027495735.1 Lutjanus campechanus
AAGAGACACTTTTGGTGGATTTAATACACAAGTATCAGGGAAAAGCCGTTACAGTTCACTTTGCTTAAGTTTTGTCACAAGTGTGGAAAACAAATTCTAAAAATACATCAAATTGAACTGTCTGTGCCAAACACCAACAGGAGCTTTCATTTCTCTTTTTCTTTTCATTTTGTGGGGTGGGTGGGTGGGGGGCGGGGGGTTGTTTCACCAAACTGGATCTACAGAAAAGCTATCACCACACTGCATGATTCACACAGGAGCTATGTGATGGTTGACATTTTGAGGAGAAGCCAATCCAAAAGGAGCTGAGGAAAATACGTGAAACAATGCCAACAACTGTCATTCATAGCAGGAGGGGTGTTATGATGACACAAGGCAACAACAGACAAAACATGAACTCATCTAGACTACACACACAGACACTACACACACACCTTTTGCATGTCACACTTTTATACAATCAGACACTGGAAAATGCAAACAACCTCGGACTAACAAAGCTATGCCACTGAAGTGTGTTCTCTTTTTTCAGATGACTATAAAACTAAGACCCTGAGGGTATAAAGTCGCTCATTTGAGAGTCAAAAAGCAACACCAGAGCTGACTTCTTCTCTTTTTTAAACTTTAGACAATTCCTTACCATCACCACGTAGAAACCCCACAGTGGGTTGTGTTGATGGAACCATTCCTATTACATCCCAGAATGCTTTTCATCTCTAAGTAGAGTCTGGTGCCTGTCTTGGGGGGTTGGGGGAGTGCTTCTCTGGTGTATGTGAGAATGCCTCTTTTCTTTTCTTTTCAGCTGCAGGTCTTTGGCTCTGTGGGCGTCGAGACGCCAGACTTACAAATCTATCATGTTAATGAGGAAGGAATATCCAAAATGAGGAATAACAGCACTGAAACAAATGTACTGACAAACTGAAATCCCCATGGTTTGTTTTTAACCGAAGCCAAGTGGTATGAGTATCAGTTTGTCTGAAGCAGCAGCAGTTATGACTGCAGGTCACAGAGAAGAAAGGGAAGCTTCTGAAATGAATAGAGGGTAGCATGGAGGCACAGACAGGCATGGCTAACAACCCTTTTCTGGTAGCTTTGCATAATGCCTCAAGCCAGAGAACAAGGGAAAGAAAGAGAGTCACAGTACTAGTGGAGCAGAAAGACAAATAACAGAAAAAAACAGGCAAAAAAAATGTGATTGAAATATACAGAAAGTCAAAAAGGGAGAGAAACTGGCAGAGAGGGGGGGAAGTGGCCGAATGTGTGGACTGAGGGAGAGTTGTACACACAGATGGAGAATGGGCCAGTGGCTTGCTCAGCACACAGGCACACAGCTGCCCACTGACAGAAAGGGGCTCTAATAGGCCCTTTTGCTTGCAACACAAAGACGTCGCAAATGTGTGCATCTTAAGCACACACTGGAGTGCAGAGCGATCCCCTTTAAAAACCCACCGGCCTTAATTGCTCCCATAAATTATGTCTATAGTACATCCAAAACAAATCTACACACTAACAATGCCAGGGCTGTTGTCGAGTACAATTGAAGTGCATCAAGTTGTTCTTAAAGCAAAAAGTGATTACCAGCAACTGTGATGACAACGTGTTACTTGCTTATTTCCTTTTAGTCAGATTTTGGGCTGAGAATCGAGCCTCTTTTGAGTTTAAAAACTGTTCAGAAATAAGATATTTCCAAATTCAAATAATAATGTTGAGATCATAGACTGTATTTAGTCAAATGTTCTTGTATGACGGGTTTATTTTATGAAGAAGGAAAAGGACCAGTGTGTAGGGTTTAGTGGCATCTAGCTTGCAGACTGCAAACACCTCGTCTCACTCTCCCCCTCCAAGCATGTAGGAGAACCTACGGTGGCCATGAAATTTCTGCAAAACGCTAAAGGCCCAGTCTAGAGCCAATGTTGGGTTTGTCCTTTCTAGGCTACAGTAAATATGGCGGTGCAACTGCAGCCATCAGTCTGCCGACATTATTGGCATAATATTGACTGTTGTATCAGTCTATATTTGTCTGATTCTCTGGATGTATTCTGTGGGTATAAGCCTGCCATTGGATGACTCGTTTCAGTCGGCATCAGCTATCTATAACAACCTCAAAGACAACAATCTACGCAATGAAAACCGCAAATTATAGCCTGACATGCTAATAGTTTGAACATAAACAAGTGTTGTAGTCATATTACTGCCAGGGTTCACCCCCCGAAATAAAAATGTTCCACCAAACACGCCAATTCGAAATTTCAGGTGTTTATACACTAATAAAAAATATACTTCTGAATATTATGTTCCATTTCTGCCATATTCTGCCAATAGCCTAAAAAAACAACCTTTAAACACTAATGCATAATGCACTTGAAGTTTAGAGTATATTTGTCAAAGGTCAAAATAAAATGAAAGAGATACTCAGGTTTGGCCCAAGTATAGAAAATTTTAAACCTAACCCTTATCCGATAAAATCAGCAGATACACTAAACAATACATTTGCAGGTTCACACAATACAATTCAATAGATAAAACAAATGCCGGTTCACTTCAAGCTGAAACATTCCAGCAGTGGTTTACTTTGGAAATCAAAGCAAGGTGCAATCATTATAATCTTCCAAAAACTGGAAAAACAGATCATACAAACATTCAGAACAGGCTTCCTCTGAGCTTAACCAGTACCTGTGAGGCACCCTTATCAACAAACTCTTTGTAATTAGACACTAGAGCTGACATGCGATTAAATCTTTGCCCAGCTCTCTGCTTCACTTCTAACCTGAACTTCAGCTACACCTTGCATTGGTGAGAACATTTGCTGGGCAGGATTCTTTTTAACCAAAACTGGCCTCTGCGAGTCAAGGACAGCCACTGCTATGGTGGCAGCGAGAAACACTTCCAAGTATTTTCTATTAGGGCACCCTGGTACCAAACCAGTTCTTCATGGCATTGTGTTTATGGTGTCCACAAAGATCAACCAACTGCCATGCAATATTAGAAAGGGCAAAACATAAGCTAACAGTAACTTCCTAACCCACAAAGAAAAGGAAATAACTGACAAATCAGCAGCTTAGTGCTTCGTTGCCACTGTGCCCCATATTCAGTAACTGCCCTTCATTTTGAAAGAACAAGGCAATAAAGTAGTTTCAAAATGAGTGTGAACCCTGCCCTACGATTAAGACACATGGCCTTCAATAAATCCACATGATAAATATTATATGATACATATTATGAGATGACAATTACTTCAGTCACTTGACAACAAAACATTTTTAGGCTTGTGGGTGGACTCTACTCTCTGTTCTTATCAGTATCTTATCTGTTCTCAGCATGGGTAAGCACAGTTTCAGTTTCATAAATGTGTAATAAAATAAATTTTGTGCATATGACTATCATGTAGTCATAATAATGGAACATAACACTGACTGGACTCAAAGGATGCGGTTATATCTTGAACGTCTGAAAACTGAAACAAAATTAAGGAAGAACAAAGTTGCTCATAGTTTCAGCCTGAAAAGAAAAAAAAGCAAGAAAAATCACCTCCTGTGATGAACAACACTCAGAAAGGGTGAGCCCATTAGTAATTTCAGATGACTAATCTTGAGAGGAAACGAAAAGCTACATGTGTGGTGGAGATTGGTGAGAGATATGCAACCAGGCATTACATCTCAAAGCACTCCTGCTTCTCTCAATCTCTTCACACAAGTTGTGGTGAAGGAGATGTGTGTCAATAATATGAGCTGCAGAGCTAAAACCACACTGCCTCTCCACCTACAGGTACTGCGTTTGACAGCAGCCTAAGCTTTATTACCACAGTTGATAGATGGAGGGGGTTTTGCTGGCTCAGAGAGCTTGGTTAATATGTGCAACCCCCTCCACAGCAGGTTATAAAGCAGAAACTTTTAATGCCAGCAACAGGTTGGTCAAGCTGGGACAAGCAAACCCAACAGGGCTGAAACGTGCTCATAAACAGATGATTAATCCAGAAATGTTGTAATAATTTAGCTGGAGTTAATGAGAAATTCACAGAGTGCTATATGCCAGAAGCATAAGTTTTTTTGTGCCTCATCTGGTTTAAAAGTAATACAAAATGACATTGTAAGAAAGTCAACAAGAAAGACATGTCTGTTTTCTCATTTATGCTCAAAAGTCGCCTAAAAATGTTGTCATCTAACGTTTCAGTCAGAGGAAACCCAGCATGAGCAGACAAAGTGAACTTCTCAGCAGTGAGACAAGAAGAAGAAACATGATGTATATGCCTGAACACAGCTATAATGGTCATCTATCCGAACAAATGCCCTACTACCTGGCCAGCAGAGGCTCTTTCGACGTTAGGTCATCTTCGACAAAGAGAAAGCAGAGGAGAAATCACAAAAAGTTCCTCGCAGTTGCAGCCGCCAGTTCAGCGTTGCCAGCGCAGGACTGAGCAGGACTGCGAGCAGCTGAGAGCTCGCTGTTGCTTTCTCCCTTCAGCACTGATTGTAACAATATCCGTGTAGGGACACACCATGTCGACGGGGGAGATCACAAGAAGGGGGGCCGACTGGTAAACGTGTTTACCAACGGGACTACCAGGTTGGTGCACAGTTAAATCCTGAAAGTTTACCTTATACTTAAGAACAACAACACCATTTAGCGAGTGAACACACAAGACGCGAAGTTATATTTACCATACACACAACCCACCCCTTCCGAGTTGGTATGTTCCGCTGCGGTCCTCCCTCAGGCATTTACTACACTCATGTGCTACTTTGTATCACTACGCTTTTCATTGATGTTAATGAAGTTAATAGGTGTTTACGTCTCAGAAGTACAAGGAGAGCTAACTTTACGCCAGTTAGCTTACAGAAAAAGATGCAACCATGCCTATTGATACTCGCCCTCTCTGTTGTACTCGGGAATCAGCCTAAAACAATGAGCCAGACAAAAGTTAAAGGGACAGTTCACCCCCAAATCAAAAATACCTATTTTCCCTCTTAGCTAAAATGCTATATCTATCCAGATAGTCTTGGTGTGAGCTGCTGAATTTAGGAGATATTGGCCGATATTTTTCTCTCTCCAATTTTAATGGAACTAGATCATTCATTCCCAGACACTGGGTCGTGACCCACAAGATTTGTATCTGCAGAAAAAATGCATAACACATTTATATTAGGTAGTAGGCTAAAATGCCCTATCCTTTTCCTGATGAGAGGAAATAAAAACAATAAGATGGCCAATTAACGCAGCTTAAATGCATTTATATCTAATTTATAAAGTATTTTACATGTAGATATGTTTTTTCTTAAAAGTAATGTGGAAAAATGATCATGAATATTCATGAATTAACTCTTCATATCAAGATTTATTGATAAGGCCTTATGTAAATTGAGTCATGATGGTTTGTCATTTTTAAAAAGTGGGTACCCACAAAAGAAGTTTGGGAAACCCTGAACTCGATGGCACTCGATTTTTCACAGGACCAACAAAATAGATTTGAAAAATTCAACAGCAATATCTCTTTCCAGAAATCAGGATACCCTCACTCAACATAATATAGATACCTTGTTGTGAGCAGTTTCATGTAAAAAACTTTCTTTCAAGTAGATTCTACTGCAGAAAGAAAGTAGTTCGCACACGAAACTGCTCGCAACAAGGTCTGTGAATTATTTTGACGAACCAGACATTGCTGCTGAGTTTTTCAAATATACTTTACTACTTCTTTGGTCCTTTGAGCACCACAAGCCAAGTACCCTCCTCTTTATTCGAGAGAAGCAGACATCTCTACGGCCAATATCTCTCAAACTTGGCACCTCACACCAAAACTATCTAGATGGATAAAAAGCACCAGAGGAATATATGTATTTTTTATTTTGAGGTGAACTGTCCCTTTAAGAATCAATTAAAATTAGCTTTATGGTTTCAATATGTCATGCTGTATGGTAGTCATTACTGAAAAGGCGGAGTGTGAACAGGTCTGAAATGCTTCGAAAGAGTAAATCTTTCCCACTTCCACATTGGCTCTACTACTATGGAAAAACTTCACTGCTGCTACATGGTGGAGTAATTCAATCAATCCACGAAAATCCTATTAGGAGACCTTCAAACGTGTTTCCAGGGAGATGGAGTGAAAAAACATAAATATTTGCAGTATCACACTTGAGAGGTTAAAATGAAAGCATGGCATTCATGCTGGTAGGGCAGCCAGTGGGCTATGGCATTGAGTCTAAAAGCTTATAGGTTAATATTATGAGTGGAATAAAAGTGTAGCTTCAGACATGTGTGCCAACCCAAAAGCCATGAAAGTGCTGACGGTGGTGAATGTACTGTACAGCTCAGTTCAACCCAGTGAGATTTGTTTTATTTTACTTCATGGTGGATGGCATGAAATACTTCTAAGAGACGACAGAAGGAAATTCTTCCAGCTTCCCTTTTGATTAAAATAGCCCCCTTAAACAAGAAAGCAAGAGTACAGTCTACAGAGGGTCATGTCTCAGAAGATACATCCACAGTTTCAAAGTAACATACATGTAGGGGAGACCGGGGGCAAGTGTAACATTTTTTTATATTTTCATTAATAACTCACAGACTACTTGAGAAAATTTAAGAAACATGCATGTGCACTAATTAATAATACACTAATAAGAAAGATACTATAATATTGGTAACACTTAAAAATAAGTCATACTAACCCATTTTATCTCAAATAAAAACACACCGCAAAGTAATCACATTACTGCTGTAGTATCTGACAATGTTTTTCATATGGTTTTATCGGTCAGGCATCATATGCATCTGATTCAAAAATCTTTCTAGACTAGACAACTATTCTTGTGGTGAGCAACTTTAATTATTTGAATTAAAAGTATTTTTCATTTAAACTTAGCGAAATATGTTTTTTTTTTTTTGAGAGAAACGTATGTCATTTTTTAACCAACAACCAAGAGATAAAATTTATATAAATTTATTTAAATTTGCAGTCATGTAAACTTTAGACCCACAAGGAAAATACTGTATATCCATAAAGTAACTTTCATTTCTCAAAATTGTTTTTTGTTGAAACATTCTGCCAGGCTTAAATGATCTTGTTCCTGTTCCACAGGCAGAAAGAGAATCAAACTGAGTGTGTGCAGTGCAGAGTGTCTAGCTTTTTTGTAATTGGAGGAATGGGGTGTGTTACAATTGTCCTCGTTCTCCCCTGCATGTCACTGTCAGCACAGTGCCAGGAGCACATTACTCAGACTGATTTTACATATGATATCTGCAGGACTCCATCATTACTTGGTAAGGTCTTCATTAATAACAAGTTTAAAGCAATTTCTCTGAAAAATATTTTTCTGAATGAAAATTTAATTCATATAACAAGGATCCACAAAAGACCAAAAGACTCATGACTTTACTTAGGCAAACATGATCGCGGTGTCGTCTGTTTCTTAGCAACAGCACCTGTGCATGGGAGAAGAGTGGGCTACAGTGTATTCAAGGTGGTGACTTCAGTACATATTAAAATGAAATGACACATTAAAAACACTCCAACAGCTGCCTGACAAGATGTTTAAATAAAGTGAGATTGAATGTTGACAGAGTTAAAGAGAGGTTTGAATGGAGGCTTCACTTCATGGGAAAATCTCTGTGAGTTGTAAATGTGGGTATAATATGCACATCCAGGCAGGATATCCAGAGCCTTGTAAAATTCCAGGCAGTAATTCTTGTAAAGCCCGCATATGTTTACTCAACAGCGTGCCTCAACGTCCACAGCTCCCATTGGACAACTGGGCCGAGCTTGCAATTAGGATCCCAAGCTTGGCAGTTATTAATGATGCCATTGAGGAGGGAAATGGCAGATAGGCTTCTCTTCCACAGACGCCGTGACCTCGTGTTTATTCATTATGCCAGACGTTCTTAATCATGGTCCTCTGGACCCCAAGCTCTGCTGGTTTCCAGTTTAGCCAATTAGGTACGGGCTATTTTTCACACAGCATAAAAGATGGATGCAATTAACTACCTGGTAAAGCAGAACAGTGGTTTTCAAACTGTGGGTCAGGAATCTCAACAGGATCCTTGCAAAGTAATTTGAGGGGCTAGAAGATGATTTATGGACTATGGAAAAAAGTTCAGTACAAATGATTGTGTATATCTTTTTATCTCTGGAAGCCCAGAGGAAACTCTGTGAAATATTATCCTGAATCTAACTGTATGCTACTATGAGCTTTTCACATTAGTTTACATTATGTAGTTAAAAAAAAAGAAATAGAAAAAAACTTAAATGTTCATCTTTAATATGCATAAACAACCTTGAAATTGAGTGAAATCTTGTTAACCATCTGTGTGAATGTATTACAAATATTAAAAAAACAATATAATATATATACATTCAACAGGTGCCCATTGAACTGTGGGTCAAGGTAAAGTTAATACAACAGTAACAAAACAAAAAGTTGTTTTAACTGTCCAACTCAGTTACACTGTATATCAGTTACACTTCATTACAGTTTTTAAAAATAATAACAACATAATCAAGTCTTGTATAAAATGTCTTAAAGAGCACAGGTGGCATGATTTCCTGTGATTAATAGAAAAAAATGCAGAGTTTATGGGACAAAAAAATGACGAATGTCCTCTGAGGTCACGTGAATCAACGTACTCGCTTGAAGACGAGCGCTGTCACACTGCTGCCCGTCTTGCCACCAAATTGGAAATTGGGTGTAGGCAGCTCCTGTACAAACTCAAATCCTGTGAGGCAACACAGAGAAAACGTGCAGGTTATGAAATGTGCATTTTGCAAACTTCCATACATCAATACATTGTCTTAAACACAGATGCCCAGAATCTTTTCCTGCTGACTATGGCTACAGAGGGGTTAGGAGAGGCACTGCGAGTCAAGAACTATCCATCCACCATCTGTGGTGCTTCCTGGGGCCTAGTAAAGGCAGGCTGTCAGTGTGACAGATGAGATCTCAAGGCCCTTTGGCCCCCTGCAGGCTCTCCAGAGTGACTACACTGACGAGTGACGGCTACTGGAAGCTTGCCGAAATTCTGGCTTTACAAGGCTGTTGTTGCCTGCAGCTTAACAACCTGCCAGGTAACTGTCTCAGTTGTGGGACTGTGTCTGTGTTTTGACTGAGGGTCAGACATCAAAAAGCCCAAACATAATGTTGTTACATTCCAGATTGACACAACTGTAAATCACACTGATGCAAAAAGGATTTTAGGATTTCGTTTTGTTTTGCTGGTGTTTTAACCCATTTACAACACTGCACACATGCATTTAAAGATGGCCTGTGGAGTTTTCTTGTAAACTAACAAAAGTTATGTTTGCATTCAGTGTTACTCGCCAAAGCCCAGCGTGTCATCTTGAGTTCTAACAAATGCACTGAATGTTTTTCCTTCTTCAAAAAACATTTAGTATCTTATATCCAGCATTGTTTACAGCCATGTTTAGAAGTATTCTTCTTCTTCCTTGTTTTTGTGGGAACACTGCAGAACATCTTGGTGAGTTACTGTAAACTGTTGATCAGTTTTGCAGTGTGACACAATGTGTGAGAATGTGTATTATGTCACATGCGCGCATGTGCTAAAACAGTTAAAAACAGCTGTATAGCACTACCAGATGTCAAAAACTCCACGGGGAACCTTTAACATTTCAGATATTTTATACATTTTTAATGTGATCTCTCCTCCTGGCAGCTATTCATTCTTATTCATTTGGTAACTTGAAATTCAAAAGATTATGTGGATTAAGCTTCCTTTGTTTAATTAAGATTTAAAGGACAAGTATGTAGAATTTAATGGCATCTAGTGGTGAGGTTGCAGACTACAGCATGCAGAAGAGGATCCATGTTTCTGACCAAATCACATGTATTGCTTCAATTGCCTGGCATACAATACTTATGGACATGACAGAACACCCAAATCATGTGCATTTCTTAACATATATGTATTTCTGCACAAAATAATAAGTGCATATATGTATCTTTTTACATTAGTCTTCGGTACTGACCTTCAGCAATACTTTAAAAAGATAAATAAAATGCCGTAGGCAGGCTGAAAATAATCATCTAAGAAGTGACTGAGCAATGGTAAGGTAGAATTTAAACTGTATAAGGAAGGACGTGGCATAATCCTCATTTAGTTTTTTATATAGGATCAAAGGTCAAGTTTACAGAGAATTACCTTACTATTTGCGCTGGTTTCTGGAGAGCCACTTGGCCTTGTATGCCTGCTAAGAGAGCTAAGAGAGCAGCATACCCTGACAAGCAGCTCTCTCATAAACAAATTAACTAATCATCAGACATAAAATAATTCATTTCAGTGTTTCTCCTCACCTTCACTGAACCTTTCTAGCAGCTGCTCTTTTGTCCAGTTACAAGAAGTGATGGCAAAGAATCCTTTTTCCTTGAGAGCATCTTTTACAGCTTCAACATAGAGTTTTTTGCCCTCCCTGGTGTTGTCTGGGTTTAAACTTATTGCGTCAAATGTTCCTTTGTCGATGCAGACATCAAAACCCTTTAGGTCCCCTTGACAGTTTAAGAAATCCATCTCCTAAAATAAAGAAAAGATGAAGAAAGTTAAGGAAGAGTCTGTCTGTTGGTCAACAGCAAATATACAATATAGACCCCAATTTTTTATCTACAGCTGATTAGTCAATCATCAGGAAAGTAACAGTCAACTATGTTGATAATCAATTGTTAAAATATTTTTTAATGAAAAAGGGCACTTTTTACATCTTCGTCATCTGAGGCCTGAGGAAGAAATCCTTCAGCGTCGACCAAGATGAAATGTGTTATACCTCACGGGTTAACTTTAAGACTAAATTCCAACTGCTGATATGACAGCAGTTAATTCTGCTGAGGTTGCTGACCCACCATACCACCAGTGAAAGGAGCCCATTATCTGGACAGAGGGCAGAACACCAGATCTCTGGGGAGACCTCAAGAGCCACATATTTGCAAACTGTGGGTCACAAAATGTGGGATTTATTAAGGAGGACAGAAATATCTATATTGTTGCAACTGACCTGGCTTCAATTTTAGTTGGTGAAATGGAAAAACTGGGAAGATGTTGCAGGAATGTATGAATGTGATGTGTCAAAGCAGCAGCAGACAGTGACTAATGTACATGGAGACAGGGCTTGCCACAGATTTGCGACTCGGAATGACCCTTGAGGTAAGAAACCTGATGGAGAAGCTCCTTTATCATGAGCTTAAACTCCTCACACTGCCTCAGACTCCATTCAAGGCTGCACATGCACACAAAAATGAGCACATTCACACAAATTATTCTGGCCTTCAGCAGTATTGGAAGAAATGAAAAAGATGCCAACATACCATTTCTCTCTCACACTCACACACTAATATAACCACTGTGCTCGCCCTGTCCAGTTTAGGTCAATATTGACTTCAGTGGAAGGCTTTCTGCCCAAGCAAAGCACACACCATCATAGGTGTGTGATGCATATAACACACAGTATATGCAACTGTATTATACACACAGGAGAGGAAAACTCACTCATCACATCCCTTATAGACCAGCTAGCATTTGCAACTTCTTTTTCTTGCATATATACGTTAGTGGACGTGTTAAATCCTGCCAATTCTTGGGGTTTGAGGTGCTTTAATCTGAGTGGTGGGCAGACATCCATCACTTTCACTGCCTTCTTCCTATCCAACTCTCCCACATGGTACACACAGGAGAGTTTCCCCTAACCTTCTCAGGACCAGGCTTGCTCACAGTATCCTGAAAGCTATACTGTATCATTTAGGAATGAAGGTGAGTAATTATCAAGTATGTCTGGTACCAGTTTAAATTTCCTAACTGTTGGTCACTTGTTATCATGATAGACATGAACAGAATGTAGGCCCTGAGGCTGGTAAATGTGTTGTCAAACTAGTGTTAGTTAATTTTACAGTTGCACTACAGTTTTATTGACAAAAATAAATGAGCCCACCTTTACAGTGACATCCGTCAAGTCCTCCGCCTGCAGAACACTAATGGCCAACTCTACAGACGCTGGAGAATAGTCTATACCAGTCAGATTCCTGTATCCATGTTTAGCCTTTGCACAAAAACACACAAGCAATTGAAGAACAAAGCTTAATGATTGTTACAGAAATGTCTGAGAAAACTTAAAGCAGTTTGGTAACAAGAAAATCACAGTAAACCTAGCTGTTATGCATGTCCAACAAAGGCTCAGATCACTTAAATCTCACATATTTTTCACCCCTACTGATATTTAGTCATGCAGATAGTGTTTGGAGATTGCTGCCAGCATCCCAATACAGCAGAGATGGCAGCTACGTGGATTGTGGCTTTCTAAGCTTTGAAAAATACAACAAGATTATTTCTGGATAGTCTTCATATTGTACTATATTTTTGTGATTTCTTGTAATTTTGGTGAGCTGGCCCTGAAACTCTGATGAAGTGCTTGTGAAATAAAAATCATAATAATGCCAAATGTATTTTTGCTCTGTTCACACCAGTTCAACTAAAAAGGCTCCATTTCCAGTGCCAATGTCAAGAATGGCAGCATTTTCTGGAATCTTAGCTCTGTCCATCCATCGCAGCACACGGCTCATGCTTTCCTCACCAAACCTTACGACAAGACAGAAACACACAGACTTTAGCAATGAGACAGGCTATTGTCAGAAACCAAAAATACTGTATCAAACAAAGCATTTGTTAGGAAGCATCTAGAGCTGCAACAATTAATGTATTAGTTGCCAACTATTAAATAAATTGACAACTTTTATTTTAATAATCGATTAATCATTTTGAGTCAAGAGGGAAAAACAAGTCCAATTTTTCTTATTTCATCTTCCAAAAAGTGAATATTTTCTGATTTTTTTTTACTATTCTGTGACCGTAAACTAAATAACTCTGCTTTGTAGACAAAACAAGGCATTTAAAGACGTCATCTTGGGCGTTAGGAAAGAGTGATCAACATTTTTCACCATTTTCTAATGTCTTATGGACCTAAAACTGATCAGTTAATCGAGAAAATGATAAACAGATTAATCGTTAATGAAAATAATCGGTTGTTGCAGCCCTAAAAGCATCACATGTCTGCAGACACGTTGGGTTAGTTCTGGCAATAGTGAACATTTATTACTATGTATAGGATTACCATATCTCACCAACATCCCCAATGTCTTTGAATGTCTCAAGCTCTTTTTGGTATACATCTTCCCAACTGCAGAAAGAAGACAGTCACTGGTAATTAGTTATATAAATACTATAAACGACTACAAACATCACCATTAAAAAATGAGCAGTTTAAAAGGGACAGTTCACCCCAAAAATCTCCCTTGAAGGTTCCATTATATTAAAAAGAAAGGCAGACATCTCCACATAAGTTATCTCAAACACTCTGACACTCACACCACAACTATCTAGACCCATAAATAACGCTACAGACCTGAGGAAACAAATATAAATCTTTAATTTTGGGATGAACTGCTCCTTTAACTGTTACAGAGAAATACAACCAGAAAAAGAAAGAAAGTTTTTTTTTTGTTGTTTCTCAAGGGGGGCATGCTAGAAAACTTTGGGAACCACTGCTGTAAACACAGATGTTATCACTGATACCAATTACGGACCGGTTCCATTTAGTGTGGCAGAGCTTTTCCACTGAGCCAACATCCACAACAGCATCAGCCTAACTCTGTTTGACCCGAATGGAACAAGACCTTGATCGATCATTGGAAAAATCAGTGTTTACCCCACTATTTCATATCAAAATGTCTGCTGTGAAAATGTCTATTAAAACTCCAAATCTCCTCTAAATGCCTAACAATTAAACTTTATTCTTGCTTTCAACACATGCTGGACGCGTTAGTTATAAGTTGAGAACTTGTGGTGCCATATAAAATGTCTAAATAGGTGGTGACTCTATAAGCTATAAGCTATATAGAAAATAAATTCCTAAAAACATGTTTTAATTGGTTAACGGTGTGTCAGTTAGCTCGGTTGTTGTTTCACACAGCTATGCAGCCTGAACAGCCATCATAAGTTAACGTTAGCAAGGGAGCTAACGGAGAAAAACACTTACTATTGTTTCGTTCCAAGTTTTGAAGGTCCAAAATCGGTGTCCGAGTCCCTGTCTTCTTCTGTGTCCGAGGTGTTTTCACAGCCATGTGGGCTTCCTCTAGCTACCTCCATGCTGAAGTTGAGGCTGTCAACCCGCTGCCTACAGCTCCCACAAGACGTTGCGTTTGAGGAGCGTGCTTGCAACCGCGGGGGGCATTGGGATTGATAGGGATGTTTCCATCATGGCGGCATCCATTTCAGGTTATACTTTTAGTTCTGTGTGTTATCACAGCGCCAACAGCAACTCAGATCATGTAAGTATTCACAATTATGTTGACACTCTATTGTGCAGTGGTTGCTAAAGTGTGCGTGGCTCGGCGGTGCGTGTGATCGTTCATCAACGCCATTAGTTTGTGTTGTTTTCCAGTGTCATCATCCTGTTGCTGGCTAGCTAGTATTGGTTCCGTCTATTTACCGGCAGGTATGGTTAAATCAGACAGTGTAGCTACAGCAACATGAGAACATGATCAGTAATTTTAAGATGATCTCATGTTTAACAGCTGCACAAATGTTAAATGTCTTGCTACAACATACGCCATAAAGAGCCGTGCACACGAACATCTGCTATATCGATATGGGAAATGCTGTTAGGAAAGTTTGAGTTCCAGGAAATACTCAGTCGTTAGCTACTTAGCATGTTTGCTAAGCTACCAAGTCAAGTGACTTCCGTGTGTCGGTCCTGCTGACAACTACAGTCACCTCGACTTATTTGATAAAAGTTTAGCGTGTCAGCAAAAACAAGAAGCTAACACAGTTAATTTCTAAAGTAATTAAACGGAACTCTTTGTGTTTTTTTTTCTGGTTTCCGCATTGCTAGATTAGCTTGTTAGCCACCGGGCTAATGTTGGTTGCATTTATGTCAATACCGTCTAACAACATGACTGACATGCGTAAAATTATCTTTCTTTTTCTGTGCTTTGTTTTAGTTGAGACGTAATCGGGGAGAAATGCTTTGTGATCAGTGTATGGGAAAGAAACCTTACACACAAGCGTTGACTGGTTAATGTCAGCGCTGTTTACATGTCTTCTCCCCATGTCCAGACTTTTAAAAGTCGGCCCGGGCAGGTGGATGGTTGCTACTTTCAAGTTAGCCTGCATTCCTGACATAAGCAGAAAGATTAAGGCAACACTGTTTATCAGCTGCTGTCTCTTGTCAGTGATGTCATTTGTAAGAAATAAACGACTTAATTCCCAGACAGACTCTAACAAATGATTTGTTATTGATGTTAGCTGAGTGAATGTTATGATTATGGTTCACTGATTCGGATAGTATATTGTTGTTCTGTAAGCGCTCAATCAAAAACTCAAAACAGTGACATGTAAAGATTATGCATCTGGCTAGCCTTTCTTTGTGATATCCCGTATTATATTACTGCAGGCAGGGTGCAAATTTTGTTGTCCACCGGCCAAATGGCTAGTGAACGTTCAAATTTTACCAGTCATAGATTACCACTGGGCTTTGGCTTGTGAGTGAAGCAAATGTACCAGTCACTTGAGTATTTTTCCAGCATTTGGCTGGTTGATGTTGTTAATTTTGTGCCCTAACTGCAGGGCTGTATTGAATTATTTTTTTGGTTTGTAAACCAGTCATTTTCTTAAAATATCAAAATTAATGAAAAAGTGTCATCTTTAAAGTGCAGTCTTGTTTGAATGAAGTCCAAAGCCCAAAAAAGTCAATAAATATCAATGTAAAACAGAGAAGGGCCAACCCTCGCATCTGAGAAGCTGTAATCAGAATATGTGTGGAATATTTGCTTGATAAATAACTTAATGGCTGTCTGAAGTCTCTCACTTATTCACTAATCCCTACTCACTATCCAGGGACATAGAGGACAATATAATGAGCTCACTATATTGTAGAAAAAAATGCATTTGGACACTACTTGGATAATTTTATCAATGCTGTTAATTACATCATTGCTGTTGTTTTTCTTTTACTGGTATAGAGTGCTTGGTTAGTAGACATCGGTTGTACAATGTATTGTGGGAGTCCTAGGGTATAATCATTCTCACTATACATTTCGACATCACTACGAATAGTGAACTCACCATATAGTGGACTATACAGTGAGTAGTGAGTGTTTTCAGACACAGCCAATATGAACTGATTGATAGACAAAATGCTGTTGACTAACTTTCTGTTGATCAACTAACTGATGAATGGACGAATTGTTTCAGGTCTTCATTACTGCCCTAACTGCAGTTTTGTCAAATGTATTTGCACAGGAGGGCTTCCTATTAGGAGAAGTAAGGCAAGAAGAGACTGTCAGCATCAGTGACACACAGATCAGCAGTGCAGAATTGCTCCAGGTAGTAGGTAAGCCCTGAAAACAGACCAAACAAATTCTTATACAGGTTTTACTGAAGCTGCTGTACACTCATAGTCCGCCCACACAGGTGTTTTCGCTCATTTTTTTGCTTGTTAAGAGCTCTTCCCAAGACTGCGTAGGCGTGTACAGACTGAGCTTGTTGACATCTCCCTCACTCCCCTGTAAAATTTGTTGCATATATCACGGACAGCATTTATAATCACAAAGTTCCCTGTAAAGCATTGCCCAGTCTTGAGGAGAAGGTTAATCAGCTGTGAAACACTTCTGTAAGTGTGCAGAGCCCTTAATATCTGACTGTAAATTAACTATCCATGTTGAATAATTAACATTTCTTGTTGAAGATGCCTCATTAAATAAACAGTAGCGACGTGCTGGATATAGTTACAAAGCACACCTTTCAATATCAGTCAAGCA
>JAJHUR010138800.1:0-19952 GCA_027495735.1 Lutjanus campechanus
ATGGATGCAAGTTTAATCCATATTAATATATTTTATTACCATACCAGTATACACTTCAGTAATTATTCCAAATACAAAAAAACATATGAAATAAACTTATAACTAATAGTTTATGTTGTGCAAGTAGCAGTGAGTGAGTCTGTTACTTTGTCCTTCAAGTAAGTTGAAAATTCAAGTCTAGTTTCACGTCCAGTTAAAACAGTACAAGTTAAATATGTGCTCAAGACACTTTTAGAGTAGACTGAGAGGTTATAACTGTGTACAGAGTGCATGACAGTTTTTGTCAGTGTGTGTGAATTTAAATATTGTGTTTAATTAAAAGTCAGTATAAATAACTTACACAGTAAAGGCATGGAAATGAGTTGCGGAGCAAAAAGTAAAAGGTACAAATTTGGGTCCCAGACACATAAGGCAGAACTGGTTCATCATCACCATCATCATCCGGAGTGCAGGTTCTATTGATCACATGGTCCTATGGAAAATGTCAGTACATTAAATGTCTCTGTATCGTCTTGAAAAAAAAAAGAGGAACAAGAGAATGAGAGATGAGGAGGAGTGATTGACAACCGTTTTACCACAACCAATAGAAACCGGATTCAAACATGCTCTGCTTGCTTTGTTTCCCCCAACACAATGGGGGGGGGGGGGCAACAGTTAGCTGAGAGCATCACCGTCAGTATGTGCTACTTCTGGTTTCATTTGGTTGATACCACTTCCTCTTACATTTCCCTTGTATTCACATACCAAAGAAGGGAAAACTACACAGCCTCTTTCATCGCTTTCTATACAAACAGTGAAATTAATGAACCGTGACAGGGATAAGGTCACATGATGCTACATTACCTGCCTTTAAACAGGCTACGTTAAGTCAGTAGTTTTTCAGTCCGTCTTGTTTCACACATTTACTTCTGCATTCTGACTGCTCAGCTTGAAATATGGAAGTCATTGTGTTAACGTCATCTCAAGGATGTTTGTCTTAAAGAAAGAGCACACCAACACAGACGTTACAGTCTCGTTATCAGACACGTGGGTCGCTAAATCTTTGCGCCTCGTCCCGGCCGCTCTTGTCTTGACTTGCTCTCATATTCTTCACCTCTTCTGCTCTCACAGTCCCGTCTCAGCAGCCTCTCTCTTTGATTTTTCCCGCACCTTCAGTTGTCCAGCAGCAGCTTCGCCAGAGACTGGAGGGTGTCCCTCTTCTCGTACAGGTACATCTGGGTTTCCCACAGCATGTCCACCAGGACAGCATCGCTCACCTCATCCAGCATCACCTCCTGAGACAACTGGGGACTCAATCTGCACAAAAGACAGTTGACACACACAAACATTTACACTTGGAATAAAATGTGATCTGTATGTAGACAGGGAAAAAAACTCATGTTAATGCAATATGTACAATACCAGTCAAAGGTTCGGACACATCTTATAATTCAATGTTTTTACTTTAGTGTTATTATTTTTCAGAACAAAACTATGAAATATGGAATTATGTGGAAAGAAAAAATGTAAAAACAAGGCAATGTTTTTGTTTTTGAAGACTCTAAAATATAAAAAACTCTTGCACACTGTCTTCTGCACTTGCAATCAAAGATTTGTTAATGTTATTTAGGGCAGAGGACAGCGCGCAAGAGTCATTTCTGCTTTTTACTGTCGAGCCATGGGCTTCTCCCACGCTCCTGTTGACCTCCAAGTGTGCAAAAGTTTTTTGTTCTTTGAGATTTTCAATTCCTCATTCTAGCCAACTCATGCTTTGATGACAGCTTTGCACACTGTTGGTATAATCTGGCATGCTGGGATCTGTACACAACATAACACTGATGCAGATTTTTGGTTTCAGCTAACATAAAATACAGGTTGTTCAAATTTACTGATTATATGTCTATTCTGTGCAAAAGGCTGCATTGTTCAACGCAACTGTGTGACAAATGAAAGCACTACGGGTGTGAAGTGGATGACACGCAGTAAGAAATAACTGTGGGTGTCAGTGTGCACTGCATTCATCTGTACATCTGATCTGCTGTCAACCAGGTGCATAATTCATGTGGTCACAGAGTAGCATACATGCTGGAACTGACACATCAAGACAAACTGACACGATATTTTTAGACAAAGACAAGAATGAATTAGTGTATGTATTACATCTGCCGAATTTACAAGAGTAGACACATAATTAAGAGTGTGTTGCAGACAGTATTGCACAGCGTTTATAACCCAACAACTCATGAAACTCTGCAGTTTTTAACAAAGTCTGGGGCTGATTTGCCACTACCTGAGTCCACACACTAGATAATGTTCCCACAGTATGAACATTTATTAATATACAGGTGACATTTCAGGTCCAAGTCCTTCCTCAGCGCCTATGACATCACATGGTGGTGAATTAATAAATGTTTATGAGATCATTATCCGGTGTGCAGACTCTATTTTTCCTGTTTTGACTTGTACTTCTGTTCAGTACCTTCTGTTTAATCACGCTGGGTTGTGTGAGCTTTTGTAAACCTCAAAATACTCGAGAGATTCAACCTCAGTGAGGATAACAGGAATGCATTTAAAATAAAGGTGTAAGCACAAAGGCATGATCAGCTCATGTATTATCTATTATCTATCATTTATCTGTGATCATTTATCATTTAATACCAGGTGTAAATGGGGTGACGGTGATTTGTAAGGAGTTTCAATATACTTTAGAAATAATAAAGCAAGAATAGATCAATACCGATGTGAGAAAAACTCCAGATCAGACTGTTTGATGACATGTGTCGTCTTCCTGTTGACTCTATAATTGTCAACTGGTGAAATCATACCTCCATATCGACACAATTAAGCAACTATTATTACAACTGTTATCATACAGACTGATAGAAATAATGACTTAATCTATGAAAACGAGGGTCTCTCTTGCTAACTTTGTTCTTCATATGTTTGTCATGGTGGTGTGTTTGCTTTGCCGACAGTTGCCTCGGTCATATCTGTATCATCTAACACTGCACAATGCAGAAATTGCCTAATTGAAGATTAACAAACAATTTAAAACACAGAAAAGGAAGTGCGTGAGAACATGACAGACAAAGAGAAGTTGGCCAGATGGAGTGATAAAAATGTTCATCAGAAAAACGTATGAGTGCAGACTGAATTAATGAGTTAAGGCAGAAAACAGAAGCGGCAGTAAATGAGAACCAAAGGGCAGCTGATTCAGAGATAGCTGACCTGTGGTAGATGGTGTCGATCATTTCACACCAGGCTCTGGCTCTGTCCACTGCACAGCCATCAGAGTCTGTGCACTGTCGAGTCAGACAGAGAGAAATTTAAAGTATTAATAACAGTTTCTGAAATGTCAGTGGTTATCACGTCCAAAATTTCAGCTGCAGAACTGGATTACGAACATCCAGCAGTCGTTGATTTAACCTAAGAACAAAGTGCTGTGATCACGAACAGACTGAAGCAGGTGCTGCAGCTGTACTCACACAGTCCACCAGCATCTTGCCCAGCTCCTTGGCTCCCACGAAGCTCTTAGCCAGCTCCAGAGGGTTGGAGGGTCGGAAAACATCCACAGAGCTCACCACCACCTGAGGTGGTTTACCTGCGGATACACAGTGTGGGAATTTAGCACAGTTATAAGGCACCTTTTATAAACACTAAGGCTGCAAATAATTATTATTTCCATAGGCAATTAATCCGTTGATTATTTTCTCAAGTTGTTTGTTTTAAAATGTCGGAAAAAGGTGAAAAATGTGAATCAGTGTTTCCAAAAACCTAAGCTGACGTCCTCAAATATTTTACTCACAACCCAAAACAGTCATTTTACTGTCATAGAGGAGTAAAGAAACCAGAAATTATTCTCATTTCAGAGGCTGAAATCAGAGAATTTTGACTTTTTTTCTTTAAAAATTATTCAAACAGATTAAGCGATTATCAAAATAGTTGGTGACTGATTTAATAATCAATTAATCGTTGCAGCTTAGAATGTTGTTTCAGAGAAAATATAATGTATATTATTATACAAATTTAGTCAAATTTAGCTGGAGCCCAGTTAAGCGTAAAATTTATCTTAATGTGTGAATGTAACTGTATTTGTTTGGAAAACTGCACAATACTAATAATCAAATACCCTATTTTTTTCCACTGAAGACATTCAGATTCACAAAGTGACTCAGAGTTTTGAACTAAGTTAAAGGTATAGTTTGAAGTATTTGAAGTGGGGATGTATGGATACTTATCAATAGTCGGTGTGTTACCTACAACAGATGTCAGTCAACATGTACTAGCACACACGTAATGTACTGCTGTGGACGAGATCAGCAGCAAAAAGTATTTTAGCCACTTCAAAAAGGTCCACCTAAAAGATCAGTTTAAGTGTACGTTATATTTAGAATATTTTAACCACTTTATCTTGCTGTCTAAGTCAAATATTGCTCTCCACAGGAACCAGGTGACTTTGATAAAAGCCTCAGTCTGTTCGTTTGTTTGTGTTACTGTGTGTCTTCCGTGTTTAGCTCGTTCTGGTTAGTTTGGCTCCACCAAATTCACGTAATAACACGATCAAACAAGTGATGGAGGCAGCGGTAGACCAGCAGCTCCTGTGGTCTGAGAGGTAAAATGACTGTTCTTGTCACAGGAGCCTGGTGGTGGGGAGATAGAGCTATAACGAGTGATTTAATTTCAGTTTCCTGTTTCCTGTCAATTAATCCGTTGATTATTTTCTCAAGTTGTTTGTTTTAAAATGTCGGGAAAAGGTGAAAAATGTGAATCAGTGTTTCCAAAAACCTAAGCTGACGTCCTCAAATATTTTACTCACAACCCAAAACAGTCATTTTACTGTCATAGAGGAGTAAAGAAACCAGAAATTAACATTGGTAACATTACACCTCTCCGCTTCTCCAAACTGGGGGTGTGCTGATCGCCATCTACCTGTAAGTAATGGATGAGTACCTCATACAACCCCACATTAAATAATCCAAACTATCCCTTTACGCTCAGTCGAAGCATAAAATGCAGCATTGTTTGTTATGTTCAGACACAATGAAGTGACGTACCTGTACCGAGGGAGACCACTATACCCAACTTCTTGATTTCATTCCCATTGCCCTGAGAGGGAGAAGGGTTCAGAGGAGTTAAAACAGGAGAACGATAAATAAATGATCTAATGAAAAATAAATGCTTTTAAATCCATATGAGTTAGTGATTGAATGTGAAGTTAATGGAAGACCAAGAGAGAACTAAGAATAGAATGCAGCCGTCAGTGTGTCTACCTCAGCTTTTAATGCTTTATTGCACTGATGGATTTCCGACATGGCGTCTAGCGTCGGGTTATTGGCCAGCAGCCCTCCATCCAGGAATCGTCCCATTGGTCGGAAGTACGTGGGGGCGGCACCACTGGAGCGGGCAGCTCGCCACACAAGTTGTTCTGGTGTGAAGACAGAGATGTAAAGATTTTTAAAGGGCATGACACAATTAATCAGACACTTGATTATTGGTGCACAGGTTGTATAGCTTGTTAGCGCTCACAAAACATTCACATTCACCCATGATGAAAAGGTCCAAGGACTGAAATATGTTATTTGGTGCTTTAAGTAAAAGTAAGCATGCATTTTGTATAGAATCATATTCACAGGAAACGTTTGACATTTTGGGAAATTGGAAGATTAATGTCACTCTCATGTCGGTTAGCAGCAGGCTAACTTAGCTTATCATTAAGTCTGGAAACAGGGGAAAACAACTAGCCTGGCTCTGTCCAAAGGTGATAAAATCCACCTACCAGGACCTTGAAAGCTAACTAAAACGTTCTATATCATTATCTTGTTACAGACAAGACATGAGTCGTATGAACCTGCTCATCAAACTTGGGAAGAAAGGAAGTCAGTTTATTTCTCTAAATGTCAAACTATTCCTTTAAACATTGAAAATGAGAATTTGTGGAGTGCTGCCAAAAGTGTCTGACAAAATGAAATTCTTGGTGAACCTCTTCCTTTCAAATACTTCAAGGACCAGTGCGTAGGATTTAGTGGGATGTGCGTGATTAGTTGATTAAACGTTGCTACCCTCGCCATTCTGCTACAGAAATACTAGTTAATTAAACTATTTTTAATATATGTATTAATATTGTATTTTATTAATACATAATGCCAACTAACCTTTAAGATGTTATGCAGCCTTATGCAGCCACCCACCACTAGTCAGACCTGCAGCCCCCTCTCTCCCTGCGCTAACGGCTGGATGTTGTAATCCAGCAATTTAGTTTGTCAGTATTTTGATCTAGATGATGAAAATAAGGTTGTATGTTGGTTGTGAATGAACTGACATATAAGCACTTGATTAAAGCAATGTGTAATCACATTCAGCACAGACATCTGGGTGTTAACCTGCAAGGACAGCAGGCTACTGGTGCTAGCACCACTATAGTTATCCACACTGTGCGGCAGATAACATCAGCCATAAGTTTGCCTGCACAGGATATTTCTGGGGATCTTATCGATTAATATGCTCAATTCTGACTCATTTCTGAGTGTTTTGTTACTTTCATTCTGGCCCACTGGAGAAACGTGGCGTTTCAACATGGCGAACTCACTACGTGCCTCAGATGGACGTGGTTTTGCAGAACGTAGCAGTGCACACTTTGAGCTACATGACCGTCTGAGGCCAGGCTCTGGGTAAACACATACAATATGAGCTCAGTTAATTTGATGCATGTCGAGTATGACAGCATACAAAATACAATACTCGTGTTTTTCTACAGTTTGTGTATTTGGTCTCACTCCTATGTCAGTGAGCACTGATAGTGTGAGTAAATGCTGGATGTAGAATCAGTAGATGGGCTTTACAAGGCAGACTGATATCAGAATACAACCGTCCCCCATCTAAGTAGATTTTTATTTTGGACATAATTTAGTCGATCTAAGTGTCAATGTATTTGTAATTAGTTGTGCGTATTTCCAGTATAACAATATAACGGTCAAGTTCAGAATTTATCAACAGTCAGGTCATTTAGTTACTTACAAAATCTGCAGGGAAGTCTATTTGCAGTTTCAGCCGCATATTCGTACAGTAAATTGACGATCATCATCTTATCCAAAAAGTGATGAGACAACCCACCGGCTGCCTCCATACATATTATTGTCTCATTCTAAGATACTGAGATTCTTATTTTTAGGCGATTATACACTAATGAAAATATACGCATAAATATTCTGCTATTTTCTGCCAATAAACTCCCTAAATATTACACACTGGTCCTTTAAAGTGTCTCACTCACACAGACACACACCTTCATCTGTCACCCTCCTACGCTTTCTGGCTGGCTCCTCTGTGTATCCTACTATCAATACATCCTCATCCTCCCATCCTGGAACAACAACATGGCTGACACTCATTAGACACACAGCGTTTGTTCAGGAATATGATGACACACAAACTCAGACGGAGGTTTTTGATGATGTTTAAATTTTCAGGTTTCATTTCCTGGATGAAGTGAGAACTTGGTGTTCTTATACCATTGAGATTACCCAATCCCAGGATGTATAGCCACCAAGTGTAGGGGTTGAGAACTGCTTACTCTGGCACCATCCAGTGGTTGTATGAACGCACTGCACCACCCCTCCAATATAACGCTATCAGCACCAGTGCAGCAGGCAAACAAACATAATTGGTTGAGTTTGTTAAAGTACCTTGTGGGGTGGTGAGGGGCTTGAACGTGGCAGTGGTGGCATATGGGGGCTCTCTTTGGACGGAGGGAGGGTCGTAGTTCCTGAAGATGTGCAGCTCGCCCGGATGTCTGTCTGCTAGAACGCTGGTCACCATCACCCTGTACAAACACAGATAAACGAGAGGAAAGAGAAAATAGTGGAGGTGAGATGAAGGTGGCACTTGGTGCTCATAAAAAAAGAGATTTGACTTCTCTTTACAAACCTGAAAACCAGCAAATTCACCGAATGACAGAAAAATAAGATCATTTTCAGAATCTAGCGACTTCTGAGAAAAGTTTTCAGTAGTTTCAGAGCTCTTGCGCACATTTCTAAGCAGCTGAGTCATTTCTCCCAGAGCATTTTGGCTTTTTGTAGTGCCCCAGTCCAGTACTCCAGTGTACAATCTGTCTCAGTTATCATTAGGCATTATACTCGACAAAGCTAGTTGATGTCATTTTTAACAACAGCAGAAACATTAGCACAAGAAAGAAATTAAGTCTACTTTATGGGAACTCACTTGCTGAACGCTGAATCTTTTTTATGAGTGCAGGTTTTATGTTTGCATATTTTCTTATGGTACCCAAGTGCCGGCTTATACGATCAGCAAGCCTTTTAGCATTTGCTGATGAATGTGTGTGAGGAGAACAAGATGTAAAGTTTGTTCTGCACTCTGTGAACGAGGGATTAAATGCGCCGGAGTCAGAATCTCCCAGGAAGCAAAAACTTCCAAGTGAAAGCCCGCAGAAGCGTGCGAGAACACTGGGTTCATGCTTCATCCATAACACTTCTGGGCGAAATAGCCCGTGATGGATTTACATTAAGCAGTATGGAGAAATGTGCCAGAGCAGCACTGAAGGAAGACAGTCAAAATCTCTGGAAGAATCCACCCAAAACCTCACACCAAGTGAGTGAGAGCTTTGCTTTTTAACTTTCAGCGATCGCTGACCTGATTAGGTCGACTATATCTGACATTCTGCTGCAGCACACAGAATATGGAATCTGCTTAGCTTGACAGAATGACCTTAAAAACACCAAATGACTTAATATAATGAATTTTGTTTGTTTATACGATGAAGAACTGTAAAATATCACTTCACCATGAGGTTGTTCAGGCAGTGACAGAACACAGATCACAGCTGTGGCGAAGCTGAAGCTGCACACAAAGTTTATTCTGTGTTCATTCTCATGTTGATTGATACAAATTATGTTTTTTTGTTCTAATAATTGTTAATACCACTAAATAATACACTAACGGCTTGATTCCTCCAGGCACAGCTGCGTTGTGTCCACCGGAGCTGATCGCGGCTGTTCTACACCATGCTTGTGATTCCACCAGACAAGCTGCAGCATGTCCCAGAAGCGGCTGTCCGCTCTGCTCCTCGGAGAATACAAGCCGGATCTATTTTTGATGGAAGCTGCATCAAGCTGCACAGAGCAGATTGAACAGCAGGAAGTCAGACGCAGAAACAGTACAGAGAATCCAGTCACTTTTCAAAAAATACATCTAACGTATACTCACACTCGTAAAAACTGACAAAAAAGAAACTATTTGACTTTGTTTGCCCACTAACCCATGGTAGAAGCAACAAAAGCAAAGAAAAATGACCAAATAAACAAAAAACGAGCAAGTCGATATAATCAGGCGGGCAAAACGCTCCACTTCTGAAACACTGCTGCATGCAGGTTGCAAACCCTGAGGCTGATTAATTTTTCTCCTCGTTCATTTAGCAGTGCTCGAAATTTGAGCAAGGTGTTCTGACTGTAGCTGAAATTATACCTTAAAAACAAGTGCAGTTCCCAGGATTGCGTGCTTCTGGTACTGGGATGGAAAGTGTCTCATTTCCAGGAAAAATATCAATCCCCCGTGGACACGTTCAAGGTGAATAGTTACCTGGGGTATCGGACATCTGCCATCTTGGTGTTCTCTCCAAACTCTTTCTTCAGGAAGTCCTCCAACGGTGCTGATTCATAAGGCCGAGACCCCTTGAACACCTGCTCCTTCATCCTGAAGTACAGGCAGCGCAGGTACTCCATGGATTTACCTACAAATAGAAATAACATTGTTGTTTTAATGCTGCATTTAAAACAAATAAATCAAAGACGAAAATAAATAAGAAACACACACACACACACCATGGATTATTGCGAGGGCCAGGATGCCCCCTGTGCTGGTGCCAGCCACCCAGTCGAAGAGCTCCCTGGTGGGCCGACCTGCTTCTCTCTCCAGAGCGATCAACATCTGGATCAACACCAGGCCTTTAATACCTCCACCATCCAGACACAGAAGACGGTCCATCCTGCAGATGAGAGAAGAGGGTTGAAATAAAATAATTAAATTATATTTTTTTTAGTGTTTCATTGTCTCCAGATCAGCAGCATTCACAAATAAATGTTGTGAAAATAATACCAAATAAAAACACAAAAGAGTTTAAGTTCCGTACTCACTTCTTTTTGCCCATTTTGGGGCCGTCCACTTCAGACATGCCTCTGCTCATTGCGCCGACTGCAGCCCCCATATACATGATGTCCTCAAACCCTGTCAGCCAATCACAACAGCTATTGGTACGGGAGCAACACGTGGAATCAAATTCATGCATAACGGATGAAAAAAGTAGAGGGGCCACTGGGTTTTCTACAAGCCACTAAACTTCTACTGTGATACTGTAGCATTATATTATTAGCAAAGCCACTGTCTGCCACAGTGTGTTGATTCTAAAATGTGTTTAAGATCAGGGCAGTGCTGACTCTTCTTGGTCAGTTCTGATGCATCAAAATAACATCACAACTGCTGCAAGCAGCTTGAAATGGGTACGTATGAGGTCCAAACAGTACATGGCAGTCAGCACACCCCCAGTTAAGAGAAGCAGCAGGAGTACTACTGTAAGAATGTACTGCTGTGGACAGGGTCAGCAGCAGAACTTATTTTAGCCACTTAAAAACCTCACATCACTTTACCATGCCATCAGACAGCCCTTTCCAATGGGAAATCATTGTTATATAACCCAAATATCACTTGCTGCAAAGCCACCACGCTCCACAGCAATTTTATTTTGCAGAACATGGGAGTTGCCGCTGCCTCGATCGGTTAGTTTGTTTGTGTTATTGCACGTTTTAAAAGGTTAGTTGGGGTTTTGGTCTGCCCCCTAATAGTCAACTTAACCATTCATTGGTGCCAAGAGTCTCAGTCGACCATGTTTTTATTTATTCATTAGTCGCAGAAAAAAAAACACCTCAAACTACTTCTTGTAAGTATCCATCATCCACTGTGTTTATTAGTCCACAAGTGTTAGTTTTTGTGAAGGTATTTATTCCCATGTTTTAAATAATGCCAGTTGTGTGAAGTTATACTGTGTTGAATTAAATTCTGAAAATGTTCAGTTTCCTGCTGGTCGTTCCAACATATTCAGTCTTTACCCTTTTTTGCTGTTACCATTTAACAGGCAGCTGGTTTCCTGTGTTCTCTTCGCCTACTTATTTGGTCGACTAGGAAAATCCCCTAGTTCGGATTCACATTAAAGGCTGTCTGACAGCGGGGCAAAGCGGTAAAAAGTAGTCTAAATATAACGTACACTGAAAGTGATATAGATTTTTTTGAAGTACGCATTTTTTTAAGCAGCTAAAATAAGTTTTACTGCTGACTGCTGTCCACAGCGGCACATTGCTCAGCTCCCTACGCGTGGAACACCTGCTCCTCCAAACTGTGGGCGTGCCAAGTAAGTAACTCGTACAACAAAAAATTAAAACTATCCCTTTTACAAAATTTCCCAGAGCACTTAAAAATGAATAACAAAAACAAACAATAAAGAAGTTAATAAACTGTTAACAAACATTTTGGAATAGGATAGAATACTAAAACCCATCTGTTAGAGTCAGTTTGGTGTATTTGAAGGATTGCTGAATATTCTTAATTGGCTGAAAATACAAGCTGCATTAAGTGAGACCATCAGCTGTCAGACTGTAAAATGTTCAGTAAATGTAAAAAAATAATCATCTAAAGTTGTAAAATGAGTAACAAACCCTCCCTGGTGTACATGACACCAGAGGGAGACATTTTAGTTGTTGACAGGCTGAGACACAGCTCACAGTGATCAGAGGGCTCAGGGAGGGATGGTGGTGTTACCTATGCCTGCAGGCTTGGCGTTGTTGGAGATGGGGGGAGGACTGCCGGGGGAGGGTGGGTGGCACCGCTGGACCCCTACACTACACAGCATGTCCAGCAGTATCTTTCTATTAGGACCTTTCATGTTAAAACAAACACACACAAGCAAGCCAACATGTTAAACATGCACACACACACACACACACAGCACAACAAGCAGAATAAAGAGAGAAAGATAGAGAGACAGATATGAGACAGACAGAGAGAGAGAGAGAGAGAGAGGAAGCAAGAAGACGAGCGAGCTGTTAACAATTATCATGCATTTTTAAAATCATTAAATGACAACAAACTCCTGTTACCACCACTTCTGCTTCAGAGCATCAAGTCAGTGGTTTCAAACACAATCATCTCTACGTGCAAACAACAAACATGACTACGCAATAATCTTGTTTTTGAACAGAAACAGGAGTAACAATGTTCTGATCTTTTATAAGAAATTAAACTGAATTTTCATCACAAAATTCATTTAATTTAAAAAATTAGAGATGTTATATAGTCATTATATAGTCAGTAGGGATGTAATTTAATATAAATTTATTAAGTTGTCTCGATACTGTACCGGACTGTGATGATATCTACTGTGATATTACACAGTTAGTTGTTTTATTATCTCTAATCTATTTTATAAAAGGACTCCTACTTGTCTTGTAGTTGTACAGAGATACATAATTCATGCATTTATTGCCAAAGACAATTCATTCAATTATTTTACTGAAGAAAGAAAGCAGAAGCACTTCTAGTTCAAAGGAAAAAACAAATTTAATCACAATAAATATCAGTATCATGGAGTTTTTATCGTGGTACTGTTGTACCTTTAGTTTTCAGTAGTGCTTCTGAATATCCCTACTACACTGGGTTGGCAACATTATACATTTATTCATGCATAATACACTGCCCTCTGCTGTTGAGAATTTGAATATAAGAGTAGAGAGTGTAAGAGATGACAACAGTATATACATGTATGACAGTAAAATGCTGCCTATTGCACCTTTAAAACATGCTAAAAGGTTTCAAATCATGTTTCTTTTAATGTCACAAAACAGTGTATTAGTTACAGGAGCTGTAAAACAGGATTTAATACACTGACACAAGGCACTATGAAGGCTCCATAAAGTTTGTTATTTTGTAAATTACATACCCAACCATTTTCATGCAGAAGCTTTACCGTCTACAGTGGAACACATGCATCTAAAGAAGACTTCATGTTAACATGTTATAACAAGTTCAAACTGGCCTGTTAGGTCAAACATTTTAAGTTCCATAACCCCATCGCTGGTCCTTGTTCGCCTCCTCTGTCTCTTCCTTTAATTCCTCCACCTCCTCGCCCCCCACTCACCTCTCATCTCATCTCCTCACTGTTTTAAAAGCTCTCTTTTCCATCCTTCTCCTTCTTCTTCTCTCTCTCTCTTACCTTTGCTGGTGCGAGCAGCGATGAGTCCAGGTGTTTCTCCCAGGTCGTTGTGGATCTCCACATCAGCTCCAAACACAATCAGAGCTTTGATCAGCTCCATGTGGTCCATCTGAAGAACAGAGGGTTACATGAACGATGCAATGATATTTTTTTTAAACGACAAAAATGACAATGCAGGAAAAAACACAACTCTGGAAACTCTGCAAGATGTCGTCAGTCTGTGACATTTAATACACATACTGATAGTGATCACATCTGTCCATGTCAAGTTGATCACGATAAGCGGATGATTATTAAAACCACATTTTTTCCCCTTTCTCTTTATTTCTCATGCAGATTACCATCTAACTGACATTTGTACATTTATCACATGAATATAAAGTAATGAAAGGGACAGTTTTTGTGTTATTGTCGACGCGCAGATTCAACCACAGGTGTTTTCCCTGCGCGCATTCGTTCTCTGTCTCCATCACCAGCAGACCGTTTCTTGCACAGGTTAGCCTGAGGAACGTCACCGTCACTGCTCCATCTCCATAACTTGTTTTTGGCGGTTTGTCAGAAGCGTCGAGGAGACTAAATTATTCATTAAGAGAAAATTCAATTTCCCCTTTTCCCGTCATGATTTAAATGTGCATGCAGCGCCGGCCTCAAGTAGCCAGCCTGAAGCAGCCGGGTTACTGCGAGGCAAAGCATCATGGAAGCAAAGTAGCCCTGCACAATTAATTGAAATATTATTGAAATTGCAATATGGCCATGTGCAATCGCAGGCGCTGCAATTTTTTTGATGAAGGTAAACTGTGTGTCAAACAGCATTATAATGAAGTGCTACAGTGCTGCAGAGATACTCTGACCTGCAGATGTTGTTCTCCAGATGTAAGAATACGCGTGTTTGGTACAGACCTCAACATTTATCAGATTATCATGATTTTAAGTTTTATTTTCAGTGAAAATAAAAATTGTAATTCAAAACTAATCATTCCCACTAATTGTGAATAATATCGCAATTGCAATATCTGTCAAAATAATCACAATATGATTTTATACCGAATCATGCAGCAGAAAAAAACAGAATTAGTGGGGTTTTTTACATTTCTTACCCTTATATTGTCATGTACTGTATGAAAAGTCCGAGAATAAGCATTGAAACCAGACCATTTGATTACTGTGAGCACATTATTTAAACAGAATTTGTAAAGGAGTAATTCTGTTCTAATTTAGCTTCATGGTGCATACATTTAAATTGTGATGTAGTTACATGACTAGAATCGTTGCAACAGGAGAGCATTTGCTATTCAAGAAAATGTCAGCCAGAACTCATACTGAGTGAAAAAGATGAGATGAGATCTTGTGGTTCGAGCATTCTGGCTACTGCAGAGACACAGATCCGTGAAGTTAATCCTTACACTGTATGTATGTGTTACACAACCTGATTTCCAAATTGGCTGGGACTTTAAAACCACTGTAATCTTTTAGTGGTTTTTTCCCCCTCTTGCTAAGACTGTGTTGCAACCACTTTGCAAATGAACAAAATGGACACTTTGATTATCATTAACAGATTATTGCTTTCATCGGGGAATCAGGAGCGAGGCAGTGATGATATTTTGCGCACACACCTTCATAGCGAGGTGGAGGGCCGTGTTTCCATCCTGGCCCTTCAGGTTGGCATTGGCTCCGTGGGTGAGCAGCACCATGGCCGCCTCAAAGCGACCCCTCTTGGTCAGAATATGGAGGGGGCTCTCTCCGGTCTTACTGAGGTAGTTGACTGCGCATCCATGTTCCAGCAGCAAACGGCACATCTGGCAGAGAGAGACAGGAAGATTTATCTCAACATCTGCTTGATATTTCCCCTCAAACGTTAAGCTAGTTCGTATAAAAATCCTCTTGACACATTTCTAATTCCTGACATGAGTGTCTTGGTTTTGGTAGTCCAGAGCATCCACAGAAACTCGATCACAGGCCACTTTTACTGACTGGGAGCTGTGCCATACATTTGTGATGGATGTGTGATGTGATGAAGTTTTGTAATCGCTGCTCGAGCTCCAGCTGGCTGACTCAGGGGTCATAAATTCACTGTTGTAACATCAAAGTTTTCACACAATCATTTCTCTGGACGCATACTGCGCAGATGTGATGAAATGTACTGTAATTCAAACAGCTCATTATGATTTGTAACCACAAAAAAAAAAAAATTTTTCACCTCAGCAGTTTTGGCCCAGTGCAGAGGCGTCCCTCCATACAAAGAGTCCTCAGCCTGGAGCTGGCCTGGGTCTGCTTTTAGGACCTCCTCCACACAGCTGGTAGTCAGACACAAAATAAAAAACATCTAGTTACTATTAACTATGTACTAACTTAAGTTCAATATCTCTTAAACTTTGAAAAATTGATCAGACAGCTGCAGCTGATTCAGAACGCTGCTGCTTGTGTCCTCACTAAGACCTCACTGCCCCCTCCTCCAGACTATGTTAAGAGATTTCTCAATTTAACTATTACAAACATCTACTCCTCCTAAAAGATTATTAATGATTGCTCACGACTCATACGCAGTCACTTACTCATTCGGCGTACATTAGGTAAAAGAGCAGTGACCTTGGAAAGTGCCAGAGGCACCAAATTTGTTTTTTTTTATTGGCCAAAATTTGCCTGGCTACTCCATACCCCTTGTGGAGAGCTCTGACTCTGTGGGAAATTAATTTAACAAGCTCAGCAGGCCCCCCGAGCAAAACAGCTGATGACGATTCAGAGGCACAATATTACTTGTAAGAGTTTTCTGAGAGGGACTCTCCAGAATTATCAATCATTTTTATTTTTATGTACCGTCTTATCCAAAGTCAATAAACCCAGGTCCTGGAGGTGTAATGCAAAGCCTCATTAGAGTGCGAGTATTTATCTATAGCTGGAGGTGTTTTTAAAATGGAGGCAGGGCAGCAGGGTAACCAAGGAAACGCTTACTTCAAAACCATATGCTCCTTAGTGTCACTGAGGAAAATACAGACACCCATCCATGTCAAAGGATGCTGTTCTGTAACAGTAACCTTGCATAAGGGTGGAGAAACATTCACTTAAGCCTTGGCTATAAAATAATACTGATATGTATCCTCAGTACACACTTCAGCAATACCAAGAAGAAAATTAACTAATAAATTCACTTAAATACATTAAATGCAAATCACAGTGAAAGCATGGAAGGAATACGCCCTGACTCATAAACAACCTATTATACCCCCTGATAATGTTAAGAGCAACATGCAAACAGTTAACGGTATTGAGTGAAACATTTAATCATGATATATTTTTCCAGCTATGCTCTCCAGCCCTAGCTTGAACACCCAGCAGTTAGAACCACACACAGTGGAAAAAGAGATAAACTGTTCAATGATGCAAATCATCATCCTGATCTTTACTCCCACTCACCCCTTCTCGCTGTACTTCATGGCACTGTGGATGGGGTAGCCAGCGCTACCAATGACATCACACTTTGCCCCACCCTCCAACAGAGCTTTGACCGACTCCACGCGTCCCAGGCGGCAGGCCACGTGGAGCGGCGTCTCCCCGTTGTTGTTCAGCTCATTCACCCCTGAGCACAACCGCGAGCACAGGGCCTGAATGAAGACAAGATCATGAGTCAGTCGGTTGAATTTTAAGAGCGCCGAAACATGATGATAAGATCATTCCACAAGTGATGGTCAAGGTTCAGTCAGACGGGAAACAGAAATGTGACTTCATCTCCCGCCGAGTCTCACCTGGATGACAGCGGGAGAATCCTGCTTGGCGGCAGAGTGCATCGGCGTCTCTCCGTTGCGGTCTTTGATGTCGGTGCGAGCCTGGCTTTCCTCCAACAGTTCCTTCACACACGCTGAGTCGCCACGTTCACATGCCAGGTGCAGCGGCGTCTGACCTGATGCATCCCGAGCATTGATCTGACTGGAGACGGAAAGATGACCACAATAAATCAGTGTTTCGTATAAAGCTGGTTTTGATTGAATTCCCTCCTTACGGGCAGCCATTGTTTTCCAATAATATCACTACCATGTGGAGGCGAGCTTGCAGAGACTTCAGAGTTGCTTCAGATACATAAATAAATCTCTACTGTGAACATTTAGTCATGGGGTTCCTAAACTTTTCAACGCCAAGACCCCCAAATAACAAAAGTTTATGGCTGGGCCGCCATTTTACAAGATTTAAAAACCCAAAGGACTGTTTTTCCAGCCTCTGATGGATGCTTTTGTTTAAGTGATGCTTATCTGTGAGGGTCTCGGGGCAGAGAACGCTTTTGGGGCACTCACAGCCATTCTTGCGTGCAACAGTAAATCCATCAAATTCATCATCAAGTTTTTTCTATGGATTTTTTGCAGCAGAGCTTTTTCCAGCCGAGCTGTTGGTCTGCTCGTCAGGTCTTTTCCTTTTTCAAAAACATTTTGGCGAGTTAGCACAAGCTAGATACCTGCAAGCTTTCAATTCAGTTTCAGGGTCTTGTCTAGAAGAGAACCCTAGATTTGTGAAACAATCGCAGTATTTTTCATTTAGTCCATTTTACTTCCAAAGTTAAGTTATCATGGTGTGGTAATGCAGTTCAAGCAGGGACAGTTTCGATTTTTTTCTCCTTGTTTACGCATTAAAGTAACTCCCACATCCCAGACCTGAGACTTAGCTGCAACCCGCAAGCTTTTCAATGCAAGATAAGATCAACTTTCACTTCAAATGTCTTTTTCATCATGTTCGTCTTTCCTAGCTGTGTCTGTGAGATGACATTTTCTGACAACAATGTTTGCATAGCTTTTTTGGAAGACTCCCACATCTTGGATCTCTTGTCCACCAGAGACTTTTGGTGAAACTTATGTTCCCGCTGTGACATACTGACAATCTCAAGAAACTTTCAAGTAAATGTGAGTTGATTATCACACTGCATTGAAATAAATGAAAGCGGCGGCACAGTGGTGCAGTGGTTAGCAATGTCGCCGCACAGCAAGAAGTTCTGTTCAGAGTAGTGGAAGTTCTGCGTTTCCTCAGTCAGCTGGGGGGGGGGCTGAGGAGTTTGGCCTCTCTCTGCTGAGTCTGCATGTTCTCCCCATGTCTTATGTGGGTTCTCTCTGAGTAATCCAGCTTCCTCCCACAGTCAAAAGACATGCAGTGTGTGAGTGGTTGTCTGTCTCTATGTGTCAGCCATATGATGAACTGGTGAAATGTCCAGGGTGCACCCTGCCTCTCGCCCCCCCACGTCAACTGGGACACACTGCAATCTCCTGCAACCCTGGTGGTTATGGATAACGAATGACTGAAATGCTGCATGGTGAGTGGTAAGAGAAATGTCAAGTGATTTACAGTTAACGGGTTAAATCCTGTAAAACCTGGAAGGGTTTTAAAGCCCCGTTATTATGAACTACTTATAAATATTTAATAGTATTTGTTGCGTTGTATGCATTTAGCCGGCAGTCTCACACTGACTGCCTGACAGTTAATGCATTCATAAAATGAGCTTACATATAATAATCCCCTTTTCATTCATCTTCATCATCTGAAGCACTTGTCTCTAGGCAAACTGCCCATACCTGGCGATGAGACGATCAGTCACTTCATCCTTCAGCTAATCGTGAGACATTTTGATGACCATTTAAAACAGGGTTCGTACAGCTTTTTAACAGCAAAATAAAAACACTTTCATGGTACCTAAACCAAACATTTGCAGACTCTCAAAGCCTGTAATATCACATCTAAATCGTTACTATAAATGCAACTGCAAAAAATAAACTGTACTGAGTTCCTTTGTACCCACATCAATCATCTTCACTGTTAATTTGTTTATTTTACCAGCTGTTTATATTGTTTTTATCTTGATTTTTTACTGCTCCCTACTTGGGACGCCAGGAGACAAATGACAACGGGATGGTTTTACTTCACATATTAAAAGATTTTTGTCTTTTTTGGATGAAACATCAGATTATGTTGAAAAGCAAGCATTTTTCAAGGAGTACGTTCAAATTGAAGCCTATTCCTAATCTTGAAACGCTGTTAACAATACAACAATCCAAGTGATTCATCAAGAAAAAATAACAAACATTTGCTGGTCACAGCTTTTCAAAGGATAGGACTTGATGCTTGTTTGTTCTTGCTAAATGAATATCCGTTGGCTCAGCTGGCACGTCGTCAAACATCATTTTGAACTGCAGGAAACTGCCACAAGCATTAGCAATCTCCACAAGCAGCAACAGCTGACCCAATCAAAATCAGCACTTCCCGTCTTACCTCTGGACGTAGTTATGTTTGAGACACTCTCTCAGGCCCGTCTCCACAGCAATATGGGCGGAGCTCCAGTCCGGGTGGCTGCGGATGCAGTCCACAATTGGCTGTGCGGTCTCAGCCTTCAGAGGAAGGGTCTCGTAGAAGGGGCGAAGCTTGAGGGCGTACTGGGGGAACCAGTTCATGGCGTCCTCCTCTGACGCCACCTGAAACAGCCTGGTTCACACAGTAAAATGATTACACGGGCTGAAAACTCTGGGACTGTGGTAATACTGATACAAACGACAGACAAAATAAATAATAATATCACTTAAGATACACTCAAGTTTTGTCTGTTTTATCCCCACTATCTCCAGCAGATACAGATACAAACTTCACTACAATACTGACTGTAACACGCTTAATTCTGAACCGATCTTTTATAAACATGAAAAGTAAAAGATAATAGAGGTTACTAGTTGAAATTAAA
>JAJHUR010138801.1:0-17028 GCA_027495735.1 Lutjanus campechanus
ACCACAATACAAAACCACATCTGAATATTAGTGAGTTTTACCTCCCTCGGTCTTTGTGTAGCACTGAACGGTGATATTTTCACAAAAATGCCTGAGATAAAAAATTATGTTTTTATGAACCAAAAAAAAAGAGAAAACAGGAAGTAAAATCACACATATTTCAACCTGGTGTCATGGCAAAGTGTGTAATAGACCTGCTGGTCTACTGTGACAGTGTCAAATTTTGTCATGCATGTTGGAGGAAATAGGAACAATACATAACTGGTTAGACTTTCAAAATAAAGCTTGCCAAGAAACATTTCTAGTTTGGTTAGGTTTAACAAAACATCATGGTTTGGTTTAAAATAAGTACTACCTTTAAACAATCAACATTGAACCCCAGTTTTTGGTTAGAAAGTCCTGTGTTTTACCCCTCCATCCAGCCAGGTCTCCTCCCTCTGCAGACTTTCTCGCTCTTTATACTCTGTCCTTTGCTCCCATCATTATCACCCTATTCTGGTACTGCACCTTTATATATGTTTAATTTAACGCCAAGGAAAGGCAACATGTGACACCGACACAGTATCCTGCTGGGTCTATTACACACTTTGGAGTGAGCCTGGCTTAAAGAAATGGTCTGTCATTATTCCACATTTTTATAATTATCAACAAATCCCACAAAAAGACCAAAGTTAACAACTCATTAGCTCTTTTCTCGATACTTTCTTGCTTCTCTACTTTGTCACACATGAGATTTTTAGCTCATACAGCAGATTAAGATCTTCTTTTTCTTTAATAGGGGTCACAATTAAGTATTTTTGTATTTTAAAAATACCTCACTAATGTCCTAAAACAGCTGGGCACCACAGTTTTTAGCAAACATTACTCAAACTTGAGAAAGAAGAGCATTTGTTGAGGACTATTTTTGGTTGCAGATTAATATATGTTTTACATACATTGAATCATTGAGTTTTTAGATCGACAGGACAGTGTACGTTGTTGACTCATGATGAACTACAGTGCCAGTTTTCTCTGTAATGAAGGAATGAAGTGGTTTAGTTAGTTTATGTTAATAATAAAAAGTAACAGTGTGTATTTGCACCCAAGTGAGAATAGTCACACGACAGCTGTTCAGCCATTTACGCCCAGTCTCCTTGTTTAGATAATAAAGAGCCACAAAATTGGATGAATGGGTTAAAAACAGGACTTTCACCCAGGAGTCTGGAGTCCTGTGTGAAAAAAAGAAGTCAGTTTTGACTTGACTTATTTTAAAGGATGTTTATTATTATTATTTTTTTTATGTTTTTAGGAAAGGATCATGGTTTTCTTTGCCATGCAGGTGTAAATAGTCACACTGGCTATTCCACCCTGGGTGCAAAAAGCATTATTAACAATAAAGGAATACACTCCATCAGGCTTTGGCCACACAAACGATAGATGTTGGTGGGATCAATTCATTGCTGGTTTTGGTCTTTTCATGGGATTTGTTGACAGTAAGATGTAAAATGTAAAATATCACCAGCCGTATCCTTTAAGTAGCGACTGACTGACTGTAAATTCCCTGTTTACCATTAAATATCAGGAGGAGGAGACAATTTTTCATAGACGTGTCACAGAAAGACGGGAGCTCATCTCAGACTGGTGGATACAACCTCCATAGCAACGCTGCCTCTCCCTCTCGCTGCCTAATTATTGCTTTGAATTTATGCCATTTCATTGCAAATGAAACAATCTATTGAGAACTCACCAAATTAAAAGCCCCCAGTGTGAGACTGGTTTAACAATGGAGAGTGGAGTGAATGAAAGCTCATTGAGCATATCAAACAAATATTTTAATGAAATCCCATAAGTTAAACTGTTTTGGTTTTATTTTAAAACGATTATAAACAGAACGTTTTGTCTCAGCTTGTGGTTTTATACATGTAGCTGGAGGGGGGTCACGCTGATTATGGGGCTTCAGGTGGAGATGAAGTTTCGGGACAAGGCCTCGGGGACGGCGGGAGGAGGGGATCAGATGCATTTGTTCATGCAGAGCAGCAGCTCCAGGCGCAGAGCGATGCGCGTGTGCCATCCGAGAGGGAGGATGCGGATGAAGCGCGCCACAATGGGCGGCCGAAGGAGGTTCTGCACAGACGAGGAGCGGTCAGAGTTCCCATAAAACACCTGAGGAGAGATTAGATCACACTGACATTAAAATACCAAGTGAAACCGACTGAGTATACTGCTTTTAACATTAAAGCTACAACTACTAATACTAATGATAATGATCATAATGTAGCAAACAATTATTTTCATTTTTCAAATAATCAAGTAGTTTAATTCATAAGTAACACAACAGAAATAGTGTATAAATTATAAGGTGACATTTCAAGTTATTTGTTTTGTCAGAACAACAGGCTGAAACCAAGAATAGATTTGATTCACAATGATATGAAGAAATAAAAGCAGTTTATTCTCACTTTTGAGAAGCTGGAACCAACAAATGTTTTGCTTGATCAATTACTTAAACGATTATTCTCTCATCATTGGTAACTTATTTTCTGTCTGCTAATTAAGAAGAGAGCATTGTTGGTGAAATATCAAAAATAAAATTTAAACAATGGTTTTAATAAATATATGCATGTATGCAAATGTTTCTATCTACAAAAAACATGGTTTTTTTATGTTCTTCACTGTTCAGGCCAGAATTAATAAGATGACGACAGCTTTTCAACGGACTCGATCACATTTTTGTCACAAGACTAACAGAGCGTATTTGCACTTGTGTGAGAATAGTCACATGGTAGCTATTTATTTACACCCTGCCACCAAGTTCAGTTAGTTATTTTGTCAGAGTCCTGAGTGAAACTAGAAGTCAGTGTTGACTTTTAATTTTAGACTTAGTTTACTTATTATTTTCCTTTTTTTTAATTATTATTTTCAGTTTTCCGTCACAGTTTGGTAAGGTTTAGGCCTAAAAGTCACTTGGTTAGGTTTAGGACAAGATCATGCAAAAGGGTGCAAATAGCATTGTTGGCTATGGGCACCTCGGTGCATGTCTCTGCCATGCTAGACTATATACAGCCAGTGTAAATAGCAACATTGGCTATTCCACCTTGGGTGTTAATAGCATCTGCCTTAAATTAATAATGTTCTCACCATCAGGCTGATCAGAGTAATGTTTTTAAATGGCAGAATAGTTTTGTCATTTCCAGTTTTATCAAAATAAGACCCTCAAGATTCACATTTTGTGTCACATATATTCTAGTTTCCTTTTAGGCTTGACTGACCCTGTTGTTTCCAGTCTGGTCTTTGTAGTAGATCCAGTTGAGTTTTTCGTCCGTGCGGTACTGAACGCTGTACTTGGTGATCCACTCGTCAGCGTCACAGCGGCCCTGAGTGAGGATCCCTGAAACCACCATCACCTCCTTCAGGTCGATCTGCAGCCACTGAGTGTTGTCCTGGTACTTAGAGAGCCAAGCGCACCTGGAGGACAAACACAAACTCTGGATATACGCAAGTACATCATAACCTAATATGATATATAATATAATATAGCGCAGCGTTGAGTGAACACATGCACACTTTGACAATGATTCAGTGTTTTTGTAGAGCAGATTAAGAAATTACAATTAAAATACATTTAAGAAAGAAAAGATACACAACTAGAGCAGGTTAAAGACCGTTTGACTTTGTGTCCCAGTAAGTCACGACGATGTGACGGTTACCCAGCATGCACAGTAGCTTAACTGCTACCACATATCTGCAGCATCCAAGGATCAGCCAGAGGACCTTTGCTGCATGTCACTGTTCTATTAATTTGAGGTAATTTTTGTGTTGTAGTACATATTGACCATTTTGTTGTTGTTTTTTTTGTTTCAAGCTTGTTTCACCTCTAACCACACCCAGCGGTGGTGTCTTAAAGGAAGACCTGAGGAAAGTACAGTCTGAAAGTGGTGTGCACTGCTTTGTTATGGTCTTCAGGTTAAACAATTTTCACCAAAGTGGCGTGAAACAGTGTGCAACGGGCTTTGAGTTATATTTTCTCTCATTTGGTGGGTCAGCACTGACACGGATATAAACCCTGCCGCATGCCACAACACAAATAATACAGCCTGAATTTTAGATGTGGACCCAACACCAGCTTCTCTTATGGCACAGCTAACAGGGATCCTAACAGTTAAACAGCAGGGTGTTCAATGCACCACTGTTTCCATTTAAATAAATGTTTTGTTACGTGTTGTTGGGGGCGAAAGCGGCCCCTTACATCACTGCAGATGAGAAGCTAATTTAAATTACTCTTTAATGAAACAAAATCTTTAGGACTGAGGTTCAGTTCCCTGCCTGGTCCAAAATGCAAGTCCAGTGAGAGACTTATATTGGCTGGTTTCATAATATTGGAGGGGAAAAAACAAAAAAACAACAACAAATAGCCTTCAATACTAAGCAGAACAGCTCCTTTAGCATACATTATATATTCTTCCATTGCCTGTCTTATTTACTGTATATTTTAATGTTTTAAGGGAAGAACATATTGCATGTCAACCTTTCTGAATGCACCTTACATAATGAGAAATGGCTTACATTTTCTCTGAGTGCATTTTTTCTAACACTGTTTCTAACAGATGGCAGGCGCCCAGACATTTGTTTATTTGGGTCTTTTCGCTGAGACAGAACAGTCAACCATGTCTGGCGAGTTAAAATTAAAACAAATCTCAGCATTAATTGCAAGAGCTTGAAAACACATGCAGCTGTACAACTCTGCAAAAGTTTTGTTTGGCTTGTACCTACCCGAAGCCCTGACTGTTGAGCCGGGCCCTGCTCGGGAGCCATGAGGAGAACCAGCCAGTGTACTGGTCCTCGTTGGAGCAGCTGATCTGGTCTGGACTCACTGATCCGGCCTCGAAGCCCAGTGGCTTGTGGTACGGACACTCTGCAGGAGGATCAGAGATGAAGTAACAACAGAGGTTTTAATTTAAATCTCTTAATATCATTGTTTTTCACTTAAATACCTCCTGGCTACATGGATTTCAAGGTCACCGCCCCTGTTAGAGGAGAACACAAACAGCAGCTAAGCAGTAAAACACTGAAATGTGACCAGCAAGTGATCATCACTAAGCCTTAATTCTGCATCTTTCCATCCTTTCCTCCCCCTGCATCCTCACTCCCGCTGACTCCCATCCTCACACCCTCCTGCTCGCAAAGCCCCCCGCCGTTAGCCGCCCCGGTGTGACCCATATCCCGCATCCTAAAAGCCTGCAGTTTAATTCTCCGCAGTGAGAGATCAGTGATGTCCATTAGGGCGGCAGGCGGACAGATGGCCATGTCCCACTCTCCACAGCTTTAGCTCTGTGTTGCTCCCATGTTTTGATGTCAATCTGCCATCTCACTTTCCACGAAAATCACATGAGCACAAGTCCTTTATCGAATTAGTAGATGTTTGTTATAAAAATGTGAATGGTAGAGGTTAAAAAGCTGCACGTGTGTGAGTTTATTCCCCTTAAAGTTTCAGGGAAAAAACCATCAGCTGTGGATACGCAGAGCAGAAACCTGCTGCGCTTTTGTTTACTACTGGCTTAAGCCTATCTGGCACAGGGTCACATCCTGTCTAATCCCAGTATTACAACACATACAGCAGCAGCAGCGCCTGTGTGAGTCAGGAGATAAGTGTTTACATAACAGCAATGCGAGTGACTCCTCTGTCATCCTCATCCTAATGTATTTCATGACTAAAATAAAACATTCAGATGGCTGAATTAATGGGAAAAAACCACAAGAGGTGAGACACGAGGAGCTGAGGTGGAATGAAGTCTGAGGCCGAGCTGGAAACTCTGTCTCACTCGTCATTTATCTCCACCAGGTCCATGTTGGGGTAATTACTGGTTTCTGTCATTGTGCGATTGGCACTTTCTATTAAAGGCCCCATAATCTGAGCATCATGTTCGGAGATAATGATTATCTACTGAACTTCTTTCTCCTTTCCGTCACCAGTTGCCATGTGATTTGTGGCTCAGTTGACACACACTGATTCACAGAGGGAAACCCTTTCACTGTACATCAACTCTGCTCCTCGAGTCAGACATAATTCAAATCTGATCTTTATATCTGAGGCCTAATGAGGCTTTTTGTCTGCTTGTGGGTTTTATCTCAAAAACAGATTTCATTGCAAGAGATTTGGTGGAAAGTTAAACCCCAGCCCCAGTCCTTAAAATGATCAGAAAAATGGAGAGTTCCATCTGCTGATAAATATGATGCGATATGATCAAAAGCCAATGGACGTTAAGGGATTATTTTGTCAACTGTTGTTTTGAAGGTCAAGAATGAACTTTCATTTTCAACCAAGTGAGTAGTTTTAAATCTCTGGAATAGAACAACCCAAAGATGCAAAATGAATTTCAGTGTACACTGATAATAAAGTTTTATCGTATCGTATCGTATCGTATCGTATCGTATCGTATCGTATCGTTTCGTTTCTGGATCATATCATTTTGTATTGCGTTGAATCGCATTGCATCCGGATCCATGTGCAGGTCCAAGGATAACACTGTCAGACAGATAATCTTTGAGCAAAAAATCTGCCACATGCATCCCATAATTCTTCATATATCTGTTTATACTTTTGTGTTTTGATGCAGATCCAGATCCAGAAGCAGACCACATTTTTCGTTAATGAAATAGTAAATTTAGAGGTGTAGCCTTGTGCAGCCTTGGCTCCATCTTTTCTCCATCTTTTCATGGCTCCATCTGCATCATCTTGTCTGAGGATGCCCAGTGGAGCATGTCCACCCCGTGGCGTCAAATCTGGAGGCTAATGCACTCATGCATGTACATATATAGAGATTCTCTCTCTGTTTCTTCTCAATCACATTCTCACACTCACAGTGAAACTCTCCATCTATCTGCACTGTGGAGCTTCAAAGATTTGTCAATTAATCAATTCAAATGACCAAAAAAATGGGTGTTTCAGCCTCTCAAATGCAACGACTTTCAGCTTTACTTTGTCTTCTATTGTAGCAAATTGATGTTCTTTGGCTTCATAAACAATTCATCCATTAACTGAACTGCCATCACAATTTACTCCTCATTGCAAGTACTATTATTAGTTTAATGATTAAATTTCATCATCTTATCAACAAAATCTCTTAATTAGTAGGTCAAAGAGCAGCACTATTACAAAATCCCTGCTCAGTGTGACAAAACATCAGTTTTAAGCACATTAACTGGAAACCATTTATTTTGCCCTAATGAATGGGAGTATTTTTATGTAAAAAACAAACTGTTCTGGGTTTTTTTTTTTAGCAAGACAGGACTGTGTGTGGTAGTTCTTACTATACCTGGCATGCAGTCCACTCCTCGCACCATGGAAGAGCCAGTCCCGATGGTGGAAAACTCGGTCGGGGATTCTCCTCCTTCACAGTCACATTTGCAAGACTTGCTGGTCCACGCCTCAGACACTCCCGCCTCAAATAAACACACATGCATCATTTAATATATGCAAACCCAAAAATATTATCATCAAAATACCAAAAAATGTAAATACTGTGAAAAGAATATTTTCACAAAGATAATGCTGCGGCAAAGAGTTTATCTCATCATATATGATTTCCAGTGTTTTTCTTTTTCAGTGCAAATGAATTGACATTGACCAGTGTCAACAGGAGAGAGATAAACTCCAAACTGAGATGTCTCTGTCATGGCTGATCTAAATATTATTCTTAAAAAACTCAATTTCAATGCTGTAAGACTTAAATAATCTCAGACATTTTTCTGATGTTTCTTCGTACCTCTTGAGCATGGATGCTGATGAACACTGTCAAGACAAAAAGAATGCCAGCCAGCCGATGAAGCACAATAGAGAAAAAAAGACTATTAGGAAACAGTAACCATCCAACAAAATCTGTGCATTAATCTGTCAAATTGACCATATTAAAACATGTAAATAAAAACAACATAGACGCAGAGAATCAAGAAAAATCGTGATCATAATCTCAAGGAAATCTTCTATATTTGTCAAATTCAGATCTGTTTGCCCTTTGAGTTTCAGAGGTTTCCTTCAACATGTTGTCCAGTTTGAGGTAACTCCTTCAAAGATTTACAGGTTCCAGAGGACCAGAGTGTAAAAAACTTAAATCGTACCGTTAATTCCCAGAAGAAGCAGGGCCAGCAGGAAACGCTGCACGTAGAGAGCCATCTTCCAACCTGCTCCAAACCAGACGAGACCGACTGCGGACTGAACAAACCAAGCCAACGATGATAGAGAGGCTGGATTACAATAATCCACAGGACACTAATGGCCTTACCTAATGCCGTCCTTATCTGACAAAGTCCCTCCTACAGCTGTTCACCCACCACCACCATCAACGACCACCAGAACCACCACCACTGACTCTGGAAATCACTGCACAGGCACATAGGTCAAGTCAAAAAATCCTGCAGAAAAAAACAAAAGGCAGCGTGGTCAGTGGGTTACATGCGCAAGCATCCGTGTGCGTGTGCGTGTGTGTGTTCAAGAGAGTGAAAGAGAAGGTGCTGGAGGGTGGTGATGGCTTATGCTGGGCCTTCTGATCCATATAATTGACCATAAGGTCGACTTTTAGCTGAATTTATGGCTCTCCTTGAACATTTGCTGCATTTTACATTCGCATGATCAGATTAATTTTGATGTATAGTAATAATAATAAAAAGAAAGAAAGAAAACAATGGATATTCTAACAGCAGTCTTGCTCTTATTAGATGAAACCAAATAAACGATCACACATATTTCCTCTTTCTTTTCTACTTACTTCATAATGAATTCAGCAGTATTTCTTCTTTTTTTTCTCCACCAAATTAAAAACCAGATATGAACATTTGTTTAGTGAAAAGTTCTCCAAAAGATGTCAACAAAGTGCTCAGTGTTGTAAGGACATTAATCTGGAACTTTGTACAAAACAATGAAATATGGTCTCTTTACAGGACAATCATTTGCAACTGTAAATAGCATTCGCTGCCACCACTCCATGCAAAATATGCCATCGTAAATCACCAGTTATTTTTATAGGTTTATACAGCATGTTCCATACAGGACCTTTAATTGGTCTCTCCATGGTGTGCAAACTCTATCTTTAAGTTTTTCCTTATTTAAGGCATCGAAAGAAAATAAGTAAGAAAGAAGACGTTAAAAAGGCATCTTAAGTTTGGAAATAAATATATTTATTTACGTGTAGCCAACGTTTCATTCAACATGCTGCTCCCACTCAGTACATACAGTATCTTGGTCACATCTCATCATCTTTCATATCCAAATTTAAAGGATTCTTATCAGAAATGTTCCTTCATTAAAAAAAATGCATTTATTCATTTCAAAAGAAAAGAATATCAGCTGATATATCAAACAACATGAGTCTTTATGAGTTTATTTCTCTTGTGGTAAGATTTGCAAGCAATGAAGGAAAAGCTGAAATGTGGTAAGTTTTTCGGTTTATCTTAAGAAAAAGATCAGACAAAAGTTAAATACAAGCACAAAGGCAACCTTCACTTGTACAGGGAGCATTTAGGGAATCAACTCTAACTAAAGTTAGGATATCTTTTAAAAGATAATATAGTCAGCTATAGTAAAATCATGAGAGTAAAGCAGATCTTGAAGATTTTGAAATGTGTGTCTGTTTCTTTTGAACCACAGCAGATTTCATGTAGGAGGTGAAATTCTCATATGAACACACAGGAGTGTCTTCAAAAAGCAGACAGTGTGTTTATTTTAAAAATGTTTTATGAGTTTGTAAGTCTTGTAGATGAAGGAAAATGTGTACTAAAATGTGTCATTGACTGTGGTGTTTAAAACAAAGTAGCAGACAGTCATGATAATTTTTATATTTGACTTTTCTCTAAACATACTCAGGCTGAAGACGCCTGAACTCACACTGAAGGTTTCAAAGCCTGGCTGGTGGCTGAAAGTAATTAACCCTAATTAGAAGCAAAGCTGTTTTCAATTTGTGTTCATCAAAACATCATTTTCACTCCTCACACACTCTTTTATATCCTGCTCTCATTCCTTCTGGCCTCCTGAAAAAGCTGCTGTAAATTTCATCAATTGATTTCTTGTTTTTGACTGAACTGATAGAGGAAAAATGAAAGCGCCCGTTCGAGCAACACACAGGACTCCCTCGCAAACAAAGAGGAGGATTCGAGCTCACTCCACTCTCATCTACAGAGCTCATAAAGAGGTTAAAACTTGACTAAAACTTCTTGTTTTTCATTATTTTAATATTAAAGTCTTTCCCAGTGGCCTTTGGATTGACACCATGAAAAGAGTCCTCTGGTCTTAAGTGGAACTTTTCATTTCTTTCCTGCAGGTCGGTCCAGCTGGGATGAGGAGTCCAGACTTCCTGACCAGCCGGCCCAGTTTTCCCAAACCAGTGCTGCTCAGACTGGTGAGCTCGGAGGCTTCCCGGCTGTCAAAAACCAACAGACTGAAAGCCATCACCGTGCAGGAGATCAACGCTGCTGTCACACTGGTACAACGGAGGATTCATACAAGGGCTGCTGCATGAGGAGATGGACCTGAGCTACACAAGAACTTTATTATTTTATCGACTATTATTAAAGAGTTTATGAATTTTAAATCGGTTTCCTTTCATACAAGAAGTGTTGCATGGTGGTACAAAGTCAGTAAGTAAAAAATACCATTAAGTCCTCACCTCTAGCAGCAAGTTAGAGCTGATTATTTATGGGAAATTATTAATGACAAATGATGCATTCACCACATTCGAGTTGTACAAATGAAATGTCTAATTTAAGAAGGTGCAGAGACAGGTTTTGTTAAAGGGTTTGGATACAAATTTCTGAATTTTCCTTTTTCTGGTTGTCATATTCACATGATGGCCATTTTCCCTCCATTTGGCATTTGAACGGGCTAATGGGTTATCAATACGTCTGAAACATGGCTGCCGCTGTCCCTCTGGATTTTCACCATCTATTGTTGTGTCAGATTCCCTATCTTTAGACGACCTGCAACCTGGAACACATGCAGCAGTGCGACTTTATCCTTTTGATAACAGCATTTAAACCTTGAGTGTAACGTCAGAGGGAAAATTGCCACTAATTTGGAGTATTTGAAATGATCACTTTAGCAATTTCTGGCTTCACTAGGACACTACTGGTTTGGTTATTTTCAGTCTTTTAGATAAACTAAAAATTGAGGTGAACTCATTCTGAGGCCAAAGCCAGTACGATCTGCTCTGCCTTTAAAATGCACAACTACAAAAATGGCTTGTTTTATCTGGACTGGTTCTCCCGATAGTTTTGTTCTAAATTAAAAATGTACAATGTACAGCTGTTTTGACATGAAATGGAGTTTTAAAAAAATAAAGATGTTGCAGTGGGTTGTTGATGTGATACATCAACATCACCACCAAAGTGGTCCCATCAATACTGGCCTGTGAATGAACATGTCAACAAAAAGCTGCAAAGAACTTTTCTGGATTAAAAAGCACTAATGTTTACATGCCTCAACCAAATTTCAATGATGTTCATGTTATATTCAAGGTTCTATGACTTGCATGGAGTATAAATTTATTTATTCTAACTTACTTAGATCATGAACCTTTGAATACAGAAATAACTCATTGAAATTGGATGAGGTGTTTAATGTTTTAGTGCTCTTTTTCCAGAAAAAATGTCTGTACATGCATTTGTTCACAGGCCAGTCTTGACCAGACCAGTGTGGCGCTGACATGACTTGATGTACGCTCCAATGGTCGATGCAGTGTCTACATACAGTACATGTCTGCATGTTGGGCTTACTAGAAAGGTCACTAAATGGAATTAGTATAATTGGTAACACCTGTGTTTACCTAACTATTTCATATTTATATGGCTGCTATGAAAAATATTAAACAAACCTGGAGGTCTAAATACCACCTGAGGAGCTGTTAAAAGTATTGGGCCATACCAGAAAACGTCAAGGACTTGGTATAATTGTCCTGAGGGTGGAGCCACAGTAAAGGTCATTGAAATGATTATTTATCCTCTGAGGATCATGATAATCCACAACAATTTAGCTGATATTCTAGTCAGCAACCAAAGTGTAAATTATCACCCACCTTGTGGAGCTGAACACATGAGGCACAGAAGTGATGGGCTGACTCATGGAGGTAATTACCTGTGTGATATTTCAGAGGTACTTTAAGGAGGAACAGCGGAGAAGGTGGAACAGTGCTGTGTTTTAGTTTTCATCCACCTGCTGATGCCTCCGCCTCCTCCTCCTCCTCCTCCTCTCTGAGCTCCTCCTGCAGCAGCTCTTCTGCAAACACTTCACCGCTAACATCAGCCTACCTTTTACCCTGAAACCTTCTCTTAACAGTCATATAAGAGGACACGTAGCTCAGCCTGTCTGCAGTTTCGATACAAGTTTTTTTGTCCAGCATCACATGGATGATTGTGTCCCATTGATGATTTCCGGATCGCGCGGATATCAGCTGCAGGTAGGAACCATTGCTTCACTTCCACAGGTCGTCGTTTTGAACATGATGCTGCTGTGTGACAATGTGGGAAAGTGATGCGCAATAAGCAACATTTTCCTTTTAGTTTGATTTGTTCTTTACAGTTCCCTCATCTGTTGAATGCATGCTGCTGTGAGAGTGTTAAAGCGTGATTAGCAGCCATTTTTAAGATCAGTTTTATTCCTCATGCTTCGTTAATGCAGCACATGTTTGTAAGGTCTTCATGCACATTTGGAAGGGGGTCAGAATAAAGAAGAAAGGTAGTAAAACAGCATCGAGCCTTTACTACTAATTTGATCACCTTTGACTTTATATGTATGACAACTTGATATAAACACATGAAACAGTTCTGACATTTACAGCAGAAATCAAATACCAGTGATGGAAGGAGTACTAAGATCTTTTACTTAAGTAATGTGTGCAGAAGTACAAAATAATAGTATAAAAAAAAAAGGTAGTGGTAGTACAAGTACTCCTCGTACAGAATGGCCCATTTCAGAATAATCAATTAAGTCTTATCATATCCTTTAAAAACATAATTTAATTGTTAATTGTACTTTGTGTTATAATCTAAACCCACAAAGTAACTAAAGTTATCAAAAAATGTGGTGGAGTAAAAAAAAATGTATATATGTATACAAGATGTACCTCTGAATTGGAGTGAAGTACAAACTAGCCAAGCAGGAAATGAAAATACTTTAATTACAAGTACCTTAAAGTTATAGAAAAGGACTGAATTTTCATTTTTGGGTGAACTATCCCTTTAAATAAAAGGATTTGCTGCCTTTCTTGATCAGTTATAACAGCACATGAAGAGTCTTTGGATGTTGAGTCACTTTGGGCTCTGATAAAGTATTTTTCACTTTTTTTTTAAAACATTTTATAGACTAGATGATTCATTGTGAAAATAATAGGCAGATTAATCATTAATGAAAACAATCATTGCAGCCCTACTGATGGGTTGCTCTCTGTCTGCATATATAAAGTCTCATCTTAACCTGTGAAATACATTGAAAATATTGTATTTTGTATCATTTATCAATCCACAAAGTACGTGTGGAGAGAAAAATACATTTAAAGTAACACAGTAAAGTAACAAATGAAATACTCAAGTAAAGTAGCCTACAAAATTGCTCTAATATACGGTACTTGAGTAAGTGTATTTAGTTACTTTTCACCAGCATTACTGTTGCAAATGCAAATGCAGCAACAAGTGATGCAACAAAATACATTTTTTCAGGAGCACCCAGACTTACTGGAGTGACTCTCAATGAAGTGAACCCTGCTGCTGTGATGTGAGACTGGATCAGTAACTGTAAATAAAAATATAAAAATCATCATCTTTGTCAGTGGACTGGATGAAGTGTCTTTATGACTTTAGAGAACCCTGATAAACCAGAGTGTCTCCACCAGCTGATGAAGCTTTACAGCTGTGGTGTTCTTAATTTCCAGGTCTCATTGCAGCTGTCACATGCCACCAGCCAGATGTGACCCACTGCTCCTAGCTCGGAACGAACTGACTGATGTGACCCCCGTGACCTTCCTCCTTGTTGGTCATCATGGGATGTGGCACCTCCGTTGCTACGGAGACCCAAGGGAAAAGACTGGAGACAGGTAATCACGGTGTTATGACCCATTCAGTCTGACCAGGGCTGACTCATGTTTTCCACATCCTGTAAGCGGGAAAATGTTGACATTTGGACCCGTTGCCCCTGAGGAAAAACACCACTGGCATCAAATTAGAACTGACATGTTCTCACACCTGGTCTGTGGGTAGATGAGCTCAAATAGATCATAAGTGGTGGGCACTAATTGGAGTGCAGCCTCAAAAATAATTTCAATAATCACATTAGTTCAGCCCTGGGGTCCCCTCGGACAGGGTCGTTAAGATAACTGGGGAACCAATGTCCAGTATTACCTCAATGTCAAACCAGCTCACCATCATAGCAGACTCACTGCACCCTCTGTGGTCTGAATATGGAATTTTATCTTCAGGGTGAAGGTATACATATTTTTTCCCCTGACTGTTTTGATGCGAGTTTTGCAGATGTCTGCCTTCTCTCCACAATAATGGGACAAAATGTAACTCAGCTCATGGTGCTTAAAGCTTTTCTTTGCGAGGCAGCTGGATTCGTGAGATCACATGAGAATCCATCTTGCCAGGCTTCAAGTTATCCGTTTGTGTTCGCACCAAAAGTGGTGCAGCCAATCGGTGTCCTAGGAGGGACTACTTGGAGCTACTGGTGTGGATTTAGGTGTGACAACAGCGAGAAGCGTCCATGGAGGCGACTCGTCTTGAACAAACAATGGCGGCTCCTGTAGAGGTTAGCGTACAGTAGATACTGTGATGGCTTCAGTAATATCTGAACTGGAGAGTGTTTATTCGTTGAAAGAAGAGCAAGTGGTTGAAGTCAGCACGTGTTAGATGTGATAGACAGATGGTTCATCCAGTCACCTGCCAGGTGTTTAAGTGCCTGCCCTTTTCCAGACAGTTTTGAAAGATGACTTCACAGAACTTGTTATGAGCAGTTTCATGCAGGACCTATTTTCTCCCTCCAATAGAATCTACTACTGTGGAATCTACAAGAACTACTTTCTTTTCTGCCTGAAAGAAAGTAGTTCTTACATGAAACTGCTCACAACAAGGTCTGTGGATTATCTTGGGTAACTGGGTCATGATTTTAGGATGGAGATGCTGGTTTTGAATTTTTCAAATGTATTTTTCTAGGGGAAATGATCAGGTTTAGATTCACTACAGGCCAGGGGAAATGATCAGGCTTAGATTTGGGGGTAAACTGCCCCTGTGAAGCTTACAATACAAACTCTGACATCTCAGTTTTCAAACTCATACTATAGATCCTCAATCATCTGTTGCACTCTTCTTAGACCAGGTTAAAAACAAGAGCCAGGACATCCATTTATTGATTAGTGAACTGTGCATAAAAGCTAAAATGTCAAACATTTGCAGCTTCTCAAATGTAAAGATTTGCTGCTTTTCTTTGTTTTATATCTTTGTAAATTGATTGTAATAATCGGGTTTTGGACAAAACAACACATTTGAAGATGTCATCATGGAGTCTGAGATCCCAAGCATGTAGGAGAATACACAGTGGCTGCAAAACTTTTGTCTATTCTGGGCTACTGTAGAAACATAGCAGCATCCCTGGAAGAGGACCTGCTCTCCGTAGATATAAACAGCTCGTTCTAAGGTTACGAAAACACAACAATTCTTATTTTCAGGTGATTATACACTAATGAAAACATACTTATGACAGTTCTATTCCATTTCAGCCCTATAAATCCAGATAAATGTTAGCTTTTCAGTAGTGTTCCTTATGTATTCAGAGATGAACATTCAAATTTTATATTTCAGCATCAAAATGCTATTTTCCTAAACCCTAAAAGCGTTTTCCCATGTGACCTGACGTAAGTTTCTGCATGATGACAATGCTACATATTAATCCCTCAGGTTCAAGCCCGGAAAAGAACACAGGTGGAGCCGTCCTTTAATTGAGAACGTAATTGTCAGACTAATTGATTATTAAAATGATTATTAGTTGCAGCTGTTTAAAAACTCTGCAGGTGACTGCAGGTTGTGTTTATTTTAGTCATCAGTCTGTGCTCGGTTTCATATTCTTGAATTCACTGTTTTCATTGTCTAAGCACTTGTCTTACTGTTTTTATCTTGTTGATCCTCTGTGAAGCATTTTGTATCATCAGTGTATTATTAGCAGTAGTCATGGTACTGGTATTTTACGCATCTCAATGTCACGCTGTGTTGTATGAATCTGGAGCTAATTAATTTTTTGCAGTAGTAGATTTTCCTCAGACTTGTTGCACACACACACCCCAGATGTTTGACAGATGGTGCTTTGCTTTTCTTCGCCTTCTGTCTTCTTCTCCTCTCTTTAATGAGTGCAGTTTCTCCTCAAAGCTCTTTTAATTTGCTTAGTTTTTCCAGTCCCCCTGTTGCTCGTGACCTCCCCTGTGTCTTGTTATCTCTCTGGCTATACAGTATGTGTGTTTCTGTGTGTGTGTGTGTGTGTGTGTGTGTGTGTGTGTGTGTGTGCTTGTGCGTGTGTTGCCTTGCACATGATTTTATTCACTCATTCACTTTTCTTCTCACAGATGACACAGTTAAGACTCCCAGTCCGGCTCTCAGTAAGACCCTGCTCATCTCTATAGATCAGTCTGTGACATATGTGGTGTGTGTGTGTGTGTGTATGTATATATCTCTGTACATTTATACTTATTAACCTAAGGATGTCTTCCAAGTGCTAATTTACAAAAGATGCAGTAGAATTTGCTTTTTTTGGAGCAGAATCTGTTCTTGAATTTGAGAAGCAGATATAAAGAAATACTCTTATCAGTTTGTAGTGGAACTGAAAAATGTCGTGCTGTGCTAGAATACTAAGAAAGAGTCTCATATGTTATATTAGCAGCTAAAGTTGATTTATATAGCACCTTTCACAGATGCTAGTCACAGTCAAAGACAAAATCAAAGCCAAATAAAATCAAAGTCACATAAACTAAAATAGAATAAAATAAATAAAACAAACATAAAACACTGAGAGAAGAGACTTGAGGCACA